>QANZ01041152.1:0-48809 GCA_003254925.1 Chamaecrista fasciculata | reverse complement strand
ACATATACAGAAAAAGGATTGGCCCTAGGGCACAATTCCTATCAGTATACTCATTTGGGAACTTATGAACAGACAGCTTATCTGTCCTGGAAAATCTTAGGAGATCTTTTCTCGACAAATACTTTCCCGAAGCTAAAGCATCTGCCGCTAAATAGAAAATCTCAGCTATAGAACAACGAGATAACAAAATGTTACTTGAGTACCTAACTAGAGAGCAGGACCTTTTAGTAAAGTGTCCTAATCATCAGTATACTGAGGAGCAGATAGTGGAGTACTTTTGTAGTGGACTCCGAGACAACGAGGCTAATCAAATTGATGCCGCTTCTAATGGATCCATTACTAAGTTGGATGTCGAGACTGTATGGGACTTAATCAAGGAGATCGCCCTCAAGCGAGAAAACCGAAGAAGACATACCCGTGCAGTCAAGGGAATAGTGGAAAATGAGTCAGACCCGATGATGGAGAAATTGGCTTCAGAAATGAACAGTCTAGCCATAGCTGTCAAGGAGATGAATGCCAAGTTAGCTGCTTCGCCCAGAACGGTCGCTCTGATGGCCGCACCTTGCTCCGTGTACGATTCGCATCAACATGGAACCAGGGAATGTCCCCATCAACCTGAGGAAGTATCGGCCATGTATCAACAAGGCCCTAGTCAAATTCCTAGAAGATATGATAATAGATTTAGGACTGGAAATTATTTTCAAAACCAAAACTAACAACCCAGCTCCTCAAAGATAAAACTTTTGAGACAAAACTCAATTCCTCATTAGGAGGTTTGAAGAATCTGAAGCTCGAACTTCGAAGAAATTCAATGATTTGAGACATAAGATCGATCTTCTTTCTAAAGAGATGGATATTATAAGGAGCAAGCATAAGGATCTTGAACAAACAGTCATTTGAGCAATCGACACTAACCAAAGTTTCCTAGCCCTAGTGAACAATGTAAGTACCCCTAGCAGTTCTAAGGCAGTTCATGCCAATACAACTAGAGAAACTGAGCCCATAGGAAACCCTACTCAAGAAACCTTAGTGAAAACTCTAGAAAAACCTGAGCCTGAAGCAGTACGTATAGAAATCAAAGGAAAAGGGCATGAAAGAGCCATAATAGAAAAACGCCCTAGGTATGCCCAATTCTTCTTTAGTTCAACTACAAGAAGGATAAGGAAGAAACTCCTGCCGTAAACGAGTTGGAAACTAAGGTAGTGTATCTACCATTTCCAAGCTCCCATTTAATGACTAAGGAACAACTAGAGGAAAAGAAGGATAAGGAGATAGAAGACTTAATAGGAAAACTAAAAGTCAATGCCCCCTTACTAGAAGTGGTTAGGAAAGTCCCTAGGTATACCAAGGTATTTAAAAACTTAGTTGAGAAAAAGAAAAAATCCCAAAAGAAACTTCAACTAAGTCTTACCATTTCAGCCCTTTTAGACCCTAAGTTGCCTATAAAACGTAAGGACCCTGGTTCATTTACCATTCCTTGCATGATAGGGAAATCTGTAGTTAATGGAGCATTGTTGGATCTAGGAGCAGCGATCAACGTTATGCCCAAGTCAATCTACGATTCCTTGAATGTGGACGGACTTAAGGACACAGGGTTGATTCTGCAATTAGCCGACAAGAGCAGTAGACGTCCCTTAGGAATAGTAGAAGATGTCCTAGTCAAGGGGAAAGATCTAATCTTTCCCGTCGACTTTTATGATGGAGATTGTGCACTAGGGCCAATCATTTTATATGTATGAACATATTGTTTGACTGATTTATGAATGATAAATTATGTCGTTATCATATTATTAGCATGTTTACTACGATAACAATCCTTGATTAATTATGTGAAAGTTATTCTAAACTGTCCCTGGTCGATTATTCATGTGGGAACGTGAATGAACTAAGACCAGCATGACTTCGGTGTATAGAGATACACGCATGTGCTGCTTCTCGAGAGTCATGGTGCAATTATGTAATGGGTTACAAGTTGCTGGACCGACCCAGAGAGTCCTGCATGGGTTTAGTCATGAGCTAGTCTCTCCTGTACACCTGTCACGATGCCCTTAGACCTAAGGTCTTCATTATTCCGCATTGTAGATGCTGAACTTTGGCCTAGTCCAATGTTGCCCGTAACAGGGTAGCCATACAAGCTAGTTACGGGTTTAGTTGTTTGTCGTGCTGAGGAATGTGGTTGACCAATAAGGAATTTTGTCCCTCATTAAGTTGAGAGATATTTGACTGGGCCCCTCGATGAGTTTGTCCAAGGAATGTGTGGCCACACAGGGTAATGGGACTAACTCAAGGAATCGAGAAAGTTATGGTTTGGATTACAAGGATGACTTTCCCATGCCTTATCCATGACCAAAATATCGTGTGACAATAGGGATTATGACAAGGTGGTACTAAGGTTAAGTCGTTGATGTTAAAACGATAACTCACGTGTTTTGGGTAGTCATAGAGATGGCTTGCTGCCAATTTCATATGAGGCTTGTTGGGTCACACATGAGCAGCATCAAGATACTGTAATGGGACACGAATTATGGTTAATTCGTGAGTCACTTTAGTGACACAATTTAAGACATAGTTGAATGTCTTAGGACATGAAGTATTGTCTTAAATAAAATCTATATTTGTAATATTTAAATTTGTTAGACAAGTTTAAATATATTAATTGTTAAATAGTTAATTTGATTAATCTATTTACAGTTGAAATCTTATTTAAAATATTAGGGAATAATGAATTGACTAAGTCTCCTAAGAGTTAGGGGATTATTGATTTATTAAATTCTCTAATATTAAAGAATAAGATGAGGTGGCGCCTCACTCTTGAATTTAATTAATGAAATATGATTTTGTTAATTTGAATTCAAGACTTGATTTTGAATAAAGATATCAGGGTAATATTTTAATTCAATTTGTTAAGGAAATTAATAAGTTGGTTATAACTTCCTAAAAGTTAGGATTGTTTTCTTATTTATTAAATTCCTATAAAACAAACAAGAAGGGGGCGAATTCTTGGAGATTCAAATGCAAGATTTGATCTTGCATTTTGAATTTTAGGTTAAGATATTAATGTAATATTTTAATTAAGAATTCAAATCCTCTTGACTCATTCCAACCAATGGGAAGTGTGCATTCTAGATTTAGGTTTCAAGATATGATCTTGAAATTTAAATTGAGGTTTGCTCTTAATCTTGAATTATAATATTAATGTAATTTTATAATCAAGATTTGGTGATTCCCTAATTTGAGGAATGGAGGCTCTTTAAAAACATAACAAGTCGCATATCCTAAGAGAAAGAGAGGGAGAGTTTCGATCTAACCCTAAAAACTTAGGGATAAAAGGGCGAGTTGTGTGTGAGAGTAGGGAGAGGCGAAAAACCTAGAGTAAGTGTGGCCAAGAAAGTCGTTCTTGGTAGTGTGCTCATCTCTTGAGTTTTGGTGAGGAATTTTTGAGGAAAAATTCCATACTAGTGCACCACTTTGGTTCTTGGTTTTTTCAAGAAGTGTTCTTGAAGTTTCAAGATTTGTAGATTGGTTCCCATAATCTCTTGGAGAAGAGATTGGAGGCTAGCACCTGAGTATCTGCCAAACTGTTCGTGTGGATCACCGACAGAGGAAGGACACGAGTCTGTGGACTTCTTGGAATTGTAATCATTCAAGCATCCGTTTGATTTAGGTAAACATCTTATCTCACTGGTATAAACACAATTAGTGTATCCTATGGAGGAGATTATAAAATTTTAATTTTTACCTTTTCCGCTGCGTTTGCTCCATAATCTCCAACATTTTATGTCCTAGACACCGGTAGCGAGAAAGCTACCGACTATACCATAATCTTAGGAAGACCTTTCTTACAGACTGCTAATGTCAACATTAGCATGAAGGATGGAAAGATCACTATGGACGATGGACATGAAAATAGCACACTCACGATGTACAATTCGGATAAATCCGATGAATTCTCTATGTTGGGAACACAAAGCATTTGTACATCTAGTGAAAATCTAGGAAACACATCCAAAAAGGAGGATCTCGAACTTAAAACTCTTTTGAACTTAGTACCTCCTGATCCTACCCTGCATATACTAGAAATAGATCTCGAAGACATGAACATTAGTTCACTCTTCAAAGAAGAAGAGGAAGACCTCATAACTTCCAAAGTTAAAAAGAAACCAGCACTTAAACAAAGTTTTTCCAAGCGCAAGGCTGTATGGCAGCCCGTTCCCCACAAAAATAACCAAGCTCTAGCTCCGTTCTATAGTGTTTCTAGTTTTGCAGAAAAGGAGATAGGAGCAGAAGACTTTGATTGCTTACTCGTAAACAGTTACAAGCCCAAGACCCAAGCCTCCATGTGTTCGTGCAAAAACTTAGGCATATGTGCTGAATGCCTAAGTATTAAGGAATGGTTCCATGACGTAGATACCGTGTGCAAGAACGCAACAGAAAGGATTCATGTGGACTTCATAGGCATCGACAAGGTGCTCGATCCAAAGCGCAAAGGAATCACTATTGAAGACATGTATCAGCCCCATGGATCATTCATCGATGACGCAGGGATCACAAAAGAAGGTACGATCGCAAATAAGCATGCGCTTTATCGAATTATTATGCAAGACTACTATTATAGGACCAAAATTCATAAAACACGTCGATTTAGGATAAATAAGAAAACTAGATATCGGCCACGCATAAAACTTAAAAATCTTAGAAATAGGAAAGTGATACGAAACCCTATCCGAGCCACACTCTTCAAGGACGAGGATGGCAACCGATGTGGACAAAGGATCTCTGCCGAACGAAGGATAGGCGGATACTTCGTGAAGATCCGCCACGAAACCTTCTGGCCACCCTGAAGAAATTTCGCGATGCCTTCTTCCCACTTACACGTTTTCTGCGTAAGTGTGGGGGAAGAAGAGGATTATCCCGAAACCCTAATTCGTAGTTTAGGACCCTAGAATTTGTAGACAAATTCTAGAATTTTCATTCGTAGATTTATTTATTTTTAGTTTATCTTTAAGTTAGAGTCTGGCAGCCAGAGGACTAAAATAAAATTTTTATTTTTGTCCCTGCGCCGATGCTTGAGCCGACGGCGCACCTGGCGGCGCAACGTCAAATTATTTGGAGAGTTTAATCTCGATTAAACTCTACCAAATCTGATTTAAATTTAGAGTTTAAATCGCGCGGATTTGACGAATATCTTAGAATATCTTAGATTTCACCCCTATAAATACCCCCTCAAACCTCTAGGCTTCTCACAACTCTCAAAAATTCCTCTCTAACTTCCAAAGCTCCTAAAGCAGTCTCTTGAGAGATTGAATCCCTCTCTTTTCAAGTTTCCTCCAAAATCTAAGGTAAGCCTTTACGGTTTTTCTTTGAATTCACTAGGAACTTCTAGGATAGGTTTTCTTTCTCAAAAATCGACTTTAGGACTTATCTTTGCATACAAAAGGGTACTTTGGGGCCTTGTTGTCAAAAATTTTGAAAACTTTGCAAAACTTTTTGCGCCGGCTCTTGGGTCGGCGGCACAGCATGACGGCGCAACCCTAAATTATAATTTTGCTTGCGAGATAAGGTTTAGAGGTGATTTGAGAGAAGTTTGTAGTGTCTAGATAGTTTATCGTAGAGTTTTCTAAATTCCTCGATAATTATATTAATTATAATTATTGTTCCATAGATATGGCCCAATTCAAGAGCATCCGAGCTAAGTGCTATCACGATGACTTTGTTTGTCATCTTCCCATTCACGCTGAGAAAGGAATAAATTTCTCTGATCGCATAATCGAAGAACTCATCCTAGCCATTCAAGAGACAAAAACTCGAGAATTCTTTCAGCCACTCATCAAATGCAATCTCAACATGGCATGGGAATTTTATTCCTATGTCGATATTGCCAATCTCCAGAGTTTATGTCCGAGGTACCTATGTGGATTGCTCCGCCAGTGCAATCAACTTTGTGTTTGGTTGCCCAAATGTGCCTAATTGTTCTTTCCAAAAATATCGAACAATAATAGCATCTTTTGGGCACCACATATACCGATACCTCGATGGTTCTTATCCTGCTGAAAATGACCAAAGGATAATCACTTTGTTCTCTACCATCTACTCAACTCCTGCGGTCAGACTACTCCATAGGATCATTGATTCTAGGTTTATCCCAAGTCCTCCTAACGGGCGCATGTCAATGGACCAAGCTGTCTTGGCCTTTTGTATTCTCCAATGTTACTCCGTGGACTTTGGAAAACTCATACACGAGCAGCTACGACTATGTCTTGCAAGGGAGAGGCTAACTAAGCTCTACTTCCCTAGGACTATATGCCAATTGGCTGCCCTAGCACAAATACCATGGCTGAAGGATGATGAATCAATCCCTGATGCCTGTATCCTAGAGCTTAGGGAAGTAGTACCGCTTTATGGGACACGATTCATACTGCCTACTCCTCAAGAAGTTCCCGTTCTGGTACAACTAGTGGCCAGTGTCGAGACTCAACTGAGTAAGAAAATACGAACTAACACTGACGAAGCTTCCACAAGCAACTCATCCACACAGATTGACATGGAGCCACGCCAGTCACTATTGCGTGAAGTAATTGCAATTCAGAACTTGATCAAAGAACTCTTGGATAATGTTAAAAGCATAAAATATCTACAATATTTAGAATACAATAGGGATTAGTCTAATATTAGTCTAAGTTTAGTTTATTTATTTGCTTTGCATTTTATTATTCTGTCTTTTATAATTCTGTCATTTATGGATCATTCAGTCTTTATTTTCAGTCTTTATTTTTCATCTAATGTATTTGCCAACAATTTACCTTTCATAAATATAATATTTATTTGGACTTTTATTATTTTAATGATCTC
This sequence comes from Chamaecrista fasciculata, assembly GCA_003254925.1. NCBI lineage: Eukaryota > Viridiplantae > Streptophyta > Magnoliopsida > Fabales > Fabaceae > Chamaecrista > Chamaecrista fasciculata. Next base: position 41,960 of record QANZ01041152.1, on the reverse strand, counting down.
AAGTATTTTCGTTTTATTATTTTAAAAAAATATATGTATATATAATAAAATTATTATAATATTTCCCAATCTTTAAATTTCCTCTTTTCTTTCTCTTTAACATTGAGGACAATGTGTTCTTCTAAGTGTGGGGGAGAGAGGAGTAAATTCACACTCTTACCTTAGTTCTTTACTCCTATTTGATTCTAACATTGGGGACAATGTTATTTTTTAAGTGTGGGGGAGAGGAATAAGTTAGAGTAACTTATATTTTGGTTCACCCAAAATTTTCAAAATTGGTACTAATCTGAAAATTTTATAAACTTTAAAATTTTAAAAATTTTATTTTTGTCTAATATCTTGGTATTTTGAATTAAAAAGTGAAGATTATTAAATTAAGCAAGTCTTTTCTTCTTCACTTCAATTTTTCACTTTTTGAGTAGAATTCGAATTAGTCGAATTTTTAATATGTTGAGTTTTGAGTGAATAATTTCATATTCATGATAAGAGATTAGTCTTATTTATTTTCTATAGCCTTAGAATAATCTAAGTAATTTTCTAAGTTTAGTAGTATTGTTTGATTTTTATAGATCAATTTGAGAGAAACCCAGCCTAGTTGAAAGATTAAGCCTACATAATATATATATATATATCCATTTAGAGAGAAACTAGTCTCTTAATTTTGTTTTCTCTAGAACTTGTCTTAATTCTTAGTTAAAACTTATTAGATTTAATGATTATTAATATTATGAAGGCACTTGTTTCTTCAACCCCTTTATCCCAAACACTAGCCAGTTACCACATATATATCCTTTGTTAGCCCCTTTGAGCCTATACACTAAGGTGTACTTTTAAATTTCCTCAAAAAGATGGACTTTTCAATTCAACTCTCAAAGGTGAATTTAGCTAGCAATATTTATATAGAAAAAAATAAAAGATCTCGACAAAAGAAAAAAAATATAAGTCGAGCAAAAATATCAAAAGTATCTTTGAGAAAGCTCAAGTAATAAAAGTATTATCACAAGAGCTTATCAAGAGAAAAAGACTGGCCAGTCAAAAGAATAGAGTCCTGTGCCATATGACTCAAATGAGCCATATAGTGAACTAGCTACTTTCTTTTGGTGGATAAGTGGAGTTGAATTGTTAAGAAAAACTAGAAGATAAATTTTAAAGTAAACACCATTTTTCTTTCTTTTCTCCCTATATTTCTTCTCATAAATATATTAGCCTTTTCCCATTCATTACAACCCTATTAAAGTCCTCTTGATTAAGAATCATTATTTCACTTAAAGTGGAGACTTTGAGAATTTTTACAAGCTTATGGTAGAAACTTAGTCTAAGGTATGACTTGAGAGAAATACTACCCAATTAGTGAGGAGAGTGATACACTGATGGAATTGGTCTTATAGAAATTAGATTGCACTACTTTACAGAGTTACTTGCTTAGTGAATTCTCTAGCTCTAGATTTTGACTATGTACTGGCCTTGAATCATGAACTTGGGAAGGTTCCTTGATTCTTTGGCATATTCTCTTTTCTTCTACTTCGTACCTTTGCTCAGGAGTGCAAAGTCTTAAGTGTGGGGGATTTGATCAGCCTAAAAGTGAACAAGTTATTTGGCCTTCTTTTGATATGTTTAAACTAATAATATATTATAATTAGACTAATTAATATGCTAAGGGTTGCACCAAGGTGTGGCGAAATAAAGTGGATAAAATAGGTTAATTAGCGTTTATTTATTGTACTTATAAATAGGTGCTACTTAATGGTTTATTTAGTGTTTCAGATATCCAAACAGGGCCAAACCAAGAGGGAAATATCTAGAATTATCTAGAAGATCACGTTGAGCACAAGATATTCTTGTGTTGTTGGATGAGCCGTCGGAGCAAGGGAGGTAAATCCCGCGGTGCAAGTATCTGAGAGGAATACGACGTCAGCAAGTAATCTTCAAATGCAATATTATGTTGAGCCGTCACTTGAGCCAACGACCCAAGTGAGAAGTCTCGCGGCTCAAATGACTTCGCGACTTTAATATATAATTTGGACGGCTAAGATTCAAGATACGAAGATATAATCGAAATATCGCAGATATTTCGGTGCGCTTCCGTGTTGGGCCGCCGACACAAGCAATGGCCCAAGCAACGACCCAAGCGCAAATTGTTTCCTTGAGTTGCGGACCAAGCACACTACTCAGGACTATAAATAGAGAGCGTCATTCCATGCTCAAAGAACAACTGAGATCAACCAATTCAATTAGAATAGTTTAGCATAGTTCTCTACCCAGAGCATGAGTAACTAAATAGGTAGATACTTGAGGAATGCCTCAAGGATATGACTTGAGTTCACTATGTTTCGTTGTAGAGTCCAGATGTTGATGTTGCATTTATGAGGTATGCTCAACTCCTTCAAAGGTAATTGTTGAAGTTATTTATATGTTAGATATATAGATCAGTACTTTATTAGGGAATGAAACTTGATATTCCTGGAGTTTGTCTCTTTCATGATTAATAAAGTTTGCTCTTTTAAACATGTTATTCACATGGTTGGTTTACTAGAGAGTGTTCTATATATCTTGGAAATATAATTAGGATTATTATTGATATATAAGTTTGTTCATTGTTCCAATACTGCAATAATATAGATTGCCTTGAAGAGCTTTGACAACGTGCTCATAATCCATTATTGGTTGAGTGATCGATCCTAATCTTATGTTTCTCACCAAAGCTTGATTGATTGTGTTTAAGTCTAAATACATCATTTAACTTGGTTAAGTAAATGCACATTAATTATCTATTCTCTATGATGAACGAACTATGATAGTCTATCTCTAGGGTTTTCTCTCAAGTATTGTTTTGACTCATTTTATTCATTAAATCGTGACAACCCTAAATTCTCAAATTCATAAACCTTGCATCACAATTCTCTTAGTTTCATCACATCGAGTTCCGCGAGAGATTCGACCTTGGGTTAGCATTTATACTATATTCTAATAAATATTGTTAAACTTGCGAGGCTCGAGTATAATTAAACTTGATTCGCCTGGACACCTTACGACGGGTGTCCGGTCAGTGCCGTTGCCCGTGCCGCCAGGAATTCCCACGGAACACGCAAATAAAAGGTCTAGAGTACGTTTTGGACGGCTAGGATTCAAGATATCGAGATATTGTTAGAAAAATGCCGAATATTTCGCTCTGCCATCATGTTGTGTCGGAGCCATCTTCACTTCAACTCTCCGAAAGGTTTGGGACGGCACAAGTCCAATTTGTTGCAAAACTTGCGGCCCAAGTCTATTTTTGTGCCTATAAATAGTGCTCGTCATTACACGCTTGAAACACGCCTAAGAATAGGCAGAAACACCATCTAGAGAGGCAGAAGCCATCAATAGGTCTCCATATGGGATCTAATCAAGGCTTTGGTTATTTCCCTATGATGAGAGCCTAAACGTTCTTTATCCTACAGGAGAATCTGCAAGAAGCTGGAGTTCATCGTTCTTTATAGTCCAGGGAGTTGTAGTTTAATTATGTTTATTCGTTAATTGGTCTTAGATCTAGGTATTTAATTTCAAGATACAATTATATGTTTTGATTGGTAGTTCATAACTTTGTTAGGGATAACTGTTGGTATTCCTGGAGTATATCTTTTATGATTAATAAAGTTTGCTCTTTAAATATGTTATTTGCATGTGGTCGGACACCCGTCGTAAGGTGTCAAGCGAGCCAAATTTAATTATACTTAAGCTTCGCAAGTATAACTATATTTATTAGAATATAGTATAGATGCTAACCCAAGGTCGAATCTCTCGTGGAACTCGATGTGATGAGACTAAGAGAATTGTGATGAAGGTTTGTAGGTTATGAATTTGAGTATCAAGGTTGTCACGAATTAATATGATGAGTCGAACAATACTTGAGAGAAAACCCTAGAGATCGACTATCATAGTTCGTTCAAGATAGAGAATAGATAATTAATGTTCATTTACTTAACCAAGTTAGATGATGTATTTGAACTTAAACACAATCAATCAAGCAATGGTAAGAGATATAGGATTAGAATAGATCACTCAACCAATAATGGATTATGAGCACCTTGTCAAAGCTCTTCGGGGCACTCTATATTATCACCACATCGGAACAATAAACAAGCATAAAGAATAAAGAATAATCCTAGTTATATTTCTAAGATATATAGAACACTCTTTAGTAAACCAACCATGTAAATAACATGTTTAAAAGAGCAACCTTTATTAATCGTAAAAGAGATAGACTCCAGGAATATCAAGTTTCATCCCTAATAAAGTACTGATCTATAAATCTAATGCATAAAAAACTTCAACAATTACCTTTGAAAGAGTTGATCATACCTCATAAATGCAACATCAACATCTGGACTCTATAATGAAAATAGTGAACTCAAGTCACATCCTTGAGGTATTCCTCACGTATCTACCTATTTAGTTACTCATGCTCTGGGCAAAGAACTATTCTAAACTATTTTCTACTATGAATTGGCTCTGGCCTCGGAATTGGTGCTTTGAGCGTGGAATGACGAGCTCTATTTATATGCACAAGTAGTATGCTTGATCCGCAAGTCAAGGAAAATATTTGCGCTTGGGCCGTTGCTTGCGCCGGTGGCCCAACACTGAAGCGCACCGAAATATCTGCGATATTTCGATTATATCTTCGTATCTTGAAACCTAGCCGTCCAAAACATATCTTTAAGCCGCGAAGTTGCGTGTGTCGCGAGACTTCTCACTTGGGTCATTGGCTCAAGTGACGGCTCAACATAATATTGCGCTGAAGCTTACGTGCTGACATTATATTCCTCTCAGATACTTGCACCATAGGAATTACCTCCTTTGTGCCGTCGGCTCATCCAACGGCACAAGAACATCTTGTGCTCAACGTCATCTTTTCGTTGATTCTAGATATTTCCCTCTTGGTTTGGCCCTATTTGGATATCTGAAATACTAAATAAACTATTAAGTAGCACCTATTGATAAAGTACAATAAATAAACGCTAATTAACCTATTTTATCTACTTTATTTCGCCACACCTTGGTGCAACTCTTAGCATATTAATTGGTCTAATTATAATATATTATTAGTTTAAACATATCAAAAGAAACCCAAATAACTTGTTCACTTTTGGGCTGATCAGCATGGTTGGTTTACAAAGAGTGTTCTATCTATCTTTGAAAGTATAGTTATTAGGATTGTTCTTATTGTTCATATTTGTTCATTGGTCTGATTGCAATAATAAAGATTTCCTTGAAGATCAATAACAGATGCTCATATTCCCCAGTATTGGTTGAGTTATCCATCCTAATTCTATATCTTTCGCCATTGTTCTTAGTCTATTATATTCGATGTTTCGGGTTAATACCTTTGAATATGGTTTGTTACATAATTAAAGTGACACTTCAATTCCGTATCTTTATGAACTAGGATGGTGGAATTCATGATTATTCTCTAGGATATCTTTATCTTTATTGCTCGTTCATCTTTTATATTATTGTTCATCAATCTATCTTTATAGCCTCACCTAAGTTCATAGATATTCATATAAATAGTTATTTTTAACCACGAAGTTCCGCGGGAGATTCGACCTTGGGGTTAGCATCTATACTATATATTAATATATAGTAATACTTGGAAGGCTCAAGTATTATTAATTTGATTCGTTTGGCACTTTACGACGAGTGCCTGCATCAAATTTGGTGCCGTTGCCGGGGAACTTCTAATTAAGGGTAACCGTTATTATTTATGTGGATTCTTTGAATTCAGGATTTGCATTCATATAGTTGCATATTATAATTGCATTAGATCTAGTATCATAGTAGGATTGCATCTACATTGTGTTTTTTTTATTATTTTCGTTTTTTAATTATAAAAAAATAATTTTTAAAAATTTTTAAATTTTAAACCTTGATTCTAGCAAGGTTCACTTTCAATTTGAAATTTGAATTGATTGAGTATCTTTTCAATTTGATTTTTGATTGGATATTTTGGGATTAAAATTTTTAAATTTCAAATATTATTATTATTTTAATATTTTCATTTTTATATTTATATACAAAAAAAAATATTCAAAAATTAATAATATCGTTTTCTAAATCTTGATTCTAGCAAGATTCTTTCTTTAATTTGATTATTGATTAAATTTTTAGTTGATAACCTTTTAAATTTGATTCTTGGCTAGATCTTTAGGATAAAAGATTTTATTTGATTTTTGAGAAAATATAATAAACATAAAAATCTTTTAAAATTTCAAATCTTGATGCCTTCAAGATTCTTTTAATTTGATTCTTGATTTGATTTTTCTATTTGATTTCAAGACAGAATAATTTTTTCAATTTGATTCTTGATTGAATCTTTAGGATTAAATTTATTTTTATTTAAATAATTTCAAAAAGAAATTTTAAAAGATTTCAAAAAAAATAATAAAAATAAATAAATAAATAAATATTTTTGAAAATTTTAAAAATTTTAAAATTTAAAGATTTATTTGCTGAAAGAATCTTGACTAGATTCTTGAATATTTTTTTAGATTAAAAGTTTATTTTTAAAATTATTTTTGGATTTTTCGAAAATTTTAAATAAAATAATAAATTTTTTTAAAAATTTTAAATTTATAGAATAATAATTATTTTTATTATTTTCCCAAGTTGTTTTAAATTCTTTTCTTATTAGGTGGTTGAGAAATATTTCATTTAAATGTCTAGACAAAATTTTCTCCCTATGGATATTATGATGATCATGATCTTTATTCTTATAATTATAATTCACATAATTCTTCTTTCGATTCTTATAATTATAATTATAATTATGATTCTTCTTATTATTATAATAATTCTTCAAATTATTATTCTCCTAGTCATTATTGCCCCTAGGTCAAATGACACTCAACTTCTCATAAGAAAGTTTGAAGAATCCAAAGCGCGAACATTAAAGAAATTTGAAGATTTAGAAAATAGGATTAATCATCTTTCTAGAAAAATGGGCAGTATGAAGTTTCAGCACAAAGATTTTGAATGCTCAATCGTTCGAATGACTAAGACTAAGGAGAGCAAACCATCACGACAACAATATAACAAGGAGAATTATGTGATGCAAGATAAGACTACAACTCACACATCTAGTATTCTTGCACATGATGACCCTCTCACCTCCTTATTTGGCCCCTTACTTACTCTGACTTGGAAATGATCAAATCTTGGTGCCAAGAGATTGGTGAATTGGACCTTGAGCTAAACGATGAAGCACTTGACGCATATTACGAGATTATGAGCAAACAAACAGGCATGGTGTCGGAGCAAGTAGAGGAAAACCTAGAAGGAGACGAAGAATTAGCCAAGGAAAGTTTCAAAGATGGAGGTAACACGGCTTTGTTTGATCATTCTATTTCTAATACCCCTCTTTCCTTTTCTTGTGATGAAATAGGTAAGCAATGTAGTGAGGAAGATGGAATTAAGTTGGAAGACTTCAATCTTCATGACTATGATGAATCTTTCCTCTCTACTCGATTACCTGACTTAGACAGCCCTTGCGAATGCGATGGTGGGCCCTGTAAATATTGTAAAGAAATCGATGATTGGCTCACCATGGATCAAAACACCTTGGAAGCAGCTGAATTTTCCAAGGACGAGGTGCTAGAAGGAGAAGAAGAATTAGAAGAAGAATCTAAGAACCCAACTTCGCAAGGAATTTGCGAACAACTTGAACTAGAGAAGCCTCCTCTCGCTCATATTGATTTTATTATTCCTAACCCTATTTTCACATCACCTTCTATTTATAATTATATATCTTTATGTGGTATAGGTGCGAAGAAACTATTATAGAGGAGCACGCTGACCAGAGGTAGGGGAACCTCACACGTTCCCTCGAGCGCCGACGCCTCCTGCCCCTTTGGATTTTCAAAGAGAATTTGAAGCCGGATTAAGCTTTAAGCTATTTCTTCTTCCCACTTATCTCTTATTCATTATTTTCAATTTTATTTGCGAGATAAGTGTGGGGGAGGAAACAACTCCAGTAGGTTAGCTATTTTATTGTTTTCAGTATTTTATTTTTATTTTTTATTTCGTTTTTGGGTTGACCAAAGTGATTTGGTCAGTTTGGATCAGCCCAAGTTAGCTATTTTATCGTATTCAGTTTTTAATTTTACGGTTTTTGTTTTGAGTCATACTCCCTGGTACAAAAATTATGTTTTCTTCCGGTCTAGAAAAGGGATTTTCTGTCCTTTTCTTAATAGCTCTGTTGCAAATTAATTTATTTTTGCTTTGTTTATTATTTGTCCCTTTTATTCATTGTTCTTGTGTATTAAGGACAATGCAAGCTTTTAATTGTGGGGGAGTGGTAAACTTTGCTCTTTGTGGGCTATTTAATAATTTAATAATATAATTAATCTTCCCGATTTTAAATTTCCTCTTTTCTTTCCCTTATTTTTATTATTGCCCTTTAACATTGAGGACAATGTGTTCTTCTAAGTGTGGGGGAGAGAGGAGTAAAATCACACTCTTGCCTTAATTTTTTCTCCTATTTGATTCTAACATTGATGACAATGTTAAGTCTTAAGTGTGGGGGAGAGGAGTAAGTTAGAGTAACTTACATTTTGGTTTACCCAAAAAATTTAAATTTTAGGCGCTATTTTGCAAATCTTATAAATTTTAAAATTTAAAATTATTATTTTCGCCTATTTTGGTGTTTAATTTAAATAATCTACACTTTTATTTTTCACTTTTTGAGTAAAAATCGAATTAGTTGAATTTTTAATATGTTTTAAAGTCTTGAGTGAACAATTTCATATTTGTGATAAAAGTTTAGTTTTAGTTGTTTTTTATAGCCTGAGAATAATCTGAGTAATTTTCTAAGTTTAGTAGTATTGTTTGATTTTTATAGACCAATTTGAGAGAAAACCAGCCTAGTTGGAAGTTTAAGCCTAAATATTTCCTATCTTTTAAGTGACATTTTAGTCTCTTAGTTTTGTTTTCTCTAGAACTTGTTTTAATTCTTGGTTAAAGCTTTATGTGATTAATTATCCTTAATATGATAGAGGCATTTGTTTCTTCACCCTTTTATCCCAAACACAAGCCATAAACACATTACCTCTTGTTAGCCCCTTTGAGCCTTTTAATTAGGTGTTTTCAATATGACTAAGAATTTCTTTTAGTAGAAGTTGTTGCCATAATCTTTGTTCTCATCCCTCTTAAGATTGGGTTTGCCAGTTATATTCAGAAAAAAATATATGAAAAAGAAAAAAAAGTGAAAAGTATCTTGCAAAATAAAAAGAAAAGAAAAATCAAAAGAAAAGCAAGAGAAAAAGACTGATCAGTTAAAAGAAAAGAGTCCTGTGCCTATTGACTCTTGGAAAAAATACATGAGCTTCAAGTAGAGGATGAAAGTTTCATAAGGTACTGGTTTTCAAGTATACTAAATTAAACCTTGAATGTCAACATTAAACACCAAAATTCCTTTCTTTTTCATACACTTCTTCTATATGGCCTTTTTCCCATTCATTACAACCTTATTAAAGACCTCTTGATTTTGGATAATTTAACACTTGTGGTGGAGACCTTGAGAATTTCTACAAGCCTATGGTAGGAAACTTAGTCTAAGGTATGACTTGAGAGAAAAATACCCAATTAGTGAGGAGAGTGATACACTTTTGGAATTGGTCTTATAGAAATTGGATTACAATACTTTATAGAGTTAATTGCTTGGTGAATTCTCTAGCTCTAGGTTATGACTATGTGCTGGCCTTGAATCATGAACTTGGGAAAGTTCCTTGATTCTTTGGCGTATTCTCTTTTCTTCTACTTCGTACCTTTGCTCAGGAGTGCAAAGTCTTAAGTGTGGGGGATTTATCAGCCCAAATATTGACATGATATTTGGTCTTCTTTTTACGTTTTTATAATGATAATATATTGCAATTAGACCAATTAATATATTAAGGGATGCACCAAGGTATGACATAATAAAGTGGATAAAATAGATTATTTAGCGTTTATTTATTGTATTTTATAAATAGGTGCTACTTAATGGGTTTTTCAGTGTTTTAGATATCCAAACAGGGTCTAACCAAAGGGAAACATCGAGAATCAACGAGAAGATACTAAAAAGCACAAGATTCTCTTGTGCCGTCATGTTGTGCCGCCGGCACAAGTGATGGCACAAGCCTTCGAGTCAGCATGACGTCAGCAGATAAGCTTCAGCGTAAAAATAGGATGTGTCGTTGCCCGTGCCGCCAGGAATTCCCACGGCACACACAAATAAAAGGTCTAGAGTACGTTTTGGATGGCTAGAATTCAAGATATCGAGATATCGTTAAAAAATCCCAAATATTTCGCTGTGCCATCATGTTGTGCACAACATGACGGCACAAGTCCAATTTGTTGCAAAATTTGCGGCCCAAGTCTATTTTTGTGCCTATAAATACTGCTCGTCATTCCACACTCGAAACACGCCTCAGAATAGGCAGAAAACACCATTTAGAGAGGCAGAAGCCATCAATAGGTCTCCATATGGGATCTAATGAAGGCTTTGGTTATTTCCCTATAAAGAGAGCCTAAACGTTCTTTATCCTAGAGGAGAATCTGAAGGAAGCCGAAGTTCATCGTTCTTCATAGTCCAGGGAGTTGTAGTTTAATTATGTTTATTCGTTAATGGTTCTTAGATCTAGGTATTTAATTTCAAGATACAATTATATGTTTGGATTGGTAGTTCATAACTTTATTAGGGATAATTGTTGGTATTCCTGGAGTCTATCTCTTTTACGATGAATAAAGTTTGCTCTTTAAACATGTTATTTGCATGGTTGGTTTACAAAGAGTGTTCTATCTATCTTAGAAAGTATAGTTATTAGGATTGTTCTTATTGTTCATATTTGTTCATTGGTCTGATACTGCAATAATAAAGATTGCCCTGAAGATCAATAACCGATGCTCATAGCTGGTCTCTCCTGTACACCTGTTGCGATGCCCTTAGACTTGAGGTCTTGATTATTCCGGCGTTGCAGTTGTCAAACTTTGGCTTAGTCTAACGTTGCCTGTAACAGGGTAGCCATAAGGGCTGAGTACGGGTTTGGTTGATTGTCATGTTGAGGAATGTGGTTGACCTAAATGGAATTTTGTCCCTCATGGAGATGAGAGATATTTAACTGGGCCCCTCAATGAGTCTGTCCAAGGAATGTGTAGCCACACTGGTAATTGGGACTTACTTAGGGAATCGAGAAAGTTGAGGTTTGGATTTTGGATGACCTTCTCATGCCTAATCCATGACCAAAATATCGTAGGACAAAAAGGGATCTAGACAAGGCGGTACTAAGGTTAAGTCGTTTCGGGGTTAAACGATAACTCACGTATTTTGGGTAGTCGTGATGGCTTGCTAGAGTCCGCTCTCGACTTGTGAGTCATGGGGATGACTTGCTGCCAACTCTACATGGGGTCTGCTGGGTCACACACGAGCATGAACCAGATGCCAAACTAGGACACAAATTAGGGTTAATTCGTGGGTCACATTGGTGACACCGTTTAAGACATAATTGATTGTATTGGGACATGAAGTCTTGTCTTAAATAAATATGTACAGATATGATATTTGAATTTGTGGGACAAATTTAAATATATATATATGTTAATTGTTAAGTGGATAATTGGATTAGTCCATTTGCAATTATATTCCTATTTATAATATTGGGGAATAATAAATTGGATAATATTCCTAAGAGTTAGGAAATTATTGATTTATTAAATTCACTAATATTGGGATAAATAGGAGGAGGTTGGCACCTCATATATATAAAGAGAATTTAATTAATAAAAATGTTTTATTAATTAAAATCATGGCTTAAATTTGAATTCAAAGATTTGATCTAGATTTCAAATGATTGAATTAAAATATTAAGGTAATATTTTAATTCAATAACTATAGGGGAATTCGAATTCTAGGTTTAAATTGGATTAAAGGTATTAGTGTAATATTTTAATTCAATAACTAGAATTCAAGATTCAAAAAGATTGAGTTAAAGATATTAAGGTAATACTTTAAATCAATATTGTTGGAAAATAACAAGTTAGTTATAACTTCCTAAGAGTTAGGATAGTTATTTTAATTTATTAAATTCCAACAAAATGTTGAAGAGGGGAGGCGCATGGCTTGGGAAGATCTTGGAAGATTTGATCTTCCAGTTTGATTCTCCAAGATTGCATTTGATTCCAAATTTAAATATTAAGGTAATATTTTATTTTGGAATACAAGTCATAAAATTGTGATATGGAGATCTCATGATTTTATGATTTGATAATTCTGTAATTTAGGGATTCCCTAATTATAATTATCAAAGTCCCCAAACCCTATATATATAAGCCTAAGTCGACTAAGAGACTAAGCCTCATGCACACTTAGAAAATCGACTTTAGCCTAGTTCTTCACAAGAAGGGAAATTCGATTTTGCTCTTGGTGAGGAGAGAGAAAATGCAACCTAGTTTTCTAGAGAGAGAAAGTGGCGCACAACTCTAAAGGAGTTTAGTTTTGTGTGACAAGGTTGTGTGTGATCAAGAATTGGATTCTTGACCAAGGCGCCATATTGTTCTTGGAGAATTCAAGAAAGAGTTCTTGACTAAAAGAACACCGTAGATAAAGGTCCCTGATTCACTTGGAGAAGTGAAGGAGGCTAGCACCTAGGCATCTCCAAAACTGTTCGTGTGGATCACCGGCGGAGGAAGGACGCGTCACGTGGACTTCTAGGACACGCCCCGTACAACCAAACCGATTGAAACTTGTGAGGTATACCACTATCTAAAAGTTTTAAATTCAGCTAGCGGATCCGTTCGGGAATTCTAGGCCCTTGCGCGATTTATGTTTAAAATTTTATATTCTGTTTTTGCTTCCGCTGCGTTTAGGCGCCCCTGAATTCCCCAACAGTGGTATCAGAGCCACGCTAGTCCTTGGATTTAAAACTGTTTATATGTACATATGATGTATGATATGTGTGTTTACCGCTTTCAATCACTGTTTTTGGTTTTACGAAAAATCCACCGAACAATTTTGCTTAAAAGTCGATTTAACAAAATAAGGTGAAAATTTATGTATGTGATACATAAGGAAATCAATGAGATTGATTTGGATAAGTTTCTTGAATTTTAAGGCCAAAATCGAAAATCCTGTATATAATTATAATTAAAAGTGTTTTAATTATAATATTATAAAGGTGACTGAAATTTATTAAAATTGTGAATTTTATAAATTTTGAGGATCAATAATTTAAATTCTTGAATGGGATTCAAGAATTTTATAATTATTGATAATAGGCCTAATTTCAAGAAAGGCATGTTAAAATTGCACAGACCCTAAAATTGAACACAATCTTAAAAGGAGTTTTAATATATGTGTTATTCGCCGTGTTTGACATAATTGTATGAATTGTTCATATTTGAATTGTCTGGTGTTTCTGGCCAAAAAAAAAAAAAGAATTGTCTGGTGTTGGATATGGCTCTAGGAGGTTTATTTCGGTAAATACGACCTGCGTGTCGTCTCCCTCTACTCTTATGTAATTTTACTTCCAAGTTTATACCTCAATGCAACTGGGGTTTATTCACGTGTAATTTTATTTTTCCTTTAGAAAAGTTTTCTCATTTGCTTGGGAGAATTCTAGGGTAGATGGGCCATATCTAAACACGGTGTATGTTTTACATTTAGTTTGTATGTGATGCGCTAGATGTATGCTTAGGGTGCGAAATTTTAACATGCTATATTAAATATTACGCTATAGCCACGTATACGATACGAGCGTGGGGTTTTGTATATGATACGAAATCCGGGCACATGTTTATATGTATGAGATACATGGGGTAATAAACATGTGGCATGACTCGTTTAATTTTAAAAGGAGTTTTAGAATTAAACAATAAAATTAGAACCTTTTATTAAACAAAATCAAACTCTTTTAGAAAATCTTAAGTTTTAATGCTGTCGCTAAAACACCCGGAAAATCTTGTTCATCGTGGAGCGATGATCGCCCTCAGCGACACGTATCTGCCTTGACCTTGAGGAGACACGGGTGAATGGGATTTTCAAACACAACGCCTATTGAAATCTTGGTTCTTTAGATGCGGTGATCGCCCTCAGCGACACGTATTTAGTTGGGCCTTGATAATATGGGATTGGGACTATGCCTCGTTTTGAACGTAGCCATTCACATGTTTTACCGTATGACTTAATGGGGTTATCAAAACGGTTTTGGACCTCAAGGCGTTAGATGGGATAAACATGTCATAATAAGTATCATACGGTGATACAGTCCCATAAGGATCTAAGAGTCACATAGAGATGTGATTGGTAAGGAGTTACCTACCTAAATAACCAAAGGATGCATGATCGCCCTCAGCGACGGTAAACTTTGGTAAAATATGGGTCTTAGCCACTAATAATAAATTTTACTGGGTTTTATAAAATGGTGGATGTATTTTAATTCTGCTAATTAAAATTTTCATATCTTTAAATTGTAGAATCAAAATGGCAATTGATAGTTCAACATTTTCACTGCGACCTATCCTTGAGAAGGATAAGTTGACCAGAACAAACTTCCTCGATTGGTTTCGTAATCTGAGAATTGTTCTCACCCATGAGAGGAGACTGTATGTTCTGGATAAACCTATTCCTAAAGAGCCTGCCAAGGGCGCTCCAGGAGCTGAGTGGAGGGCTTACGAGAAGCACTTTGACGACTCGCTGGAGGTCTCTTGCCTAATGGTGGACACAATGATTCCCGAGCTGCATGAGGGCTTGGATACATTGATGTCATTCGAGATGATAACACGTCTCAAGGAAATGTTCTGTTACCAGATTAGGCAAGATAGATATGAGACCACTAGGGCACTCATGTCTTGCAAGATGGCTGAAGGTGCATCTATTGGTTACCATGTCATGAAGATGAGAGGGTACATAGATCACCTTGATAGGCTGGGATTTCCTATTCCTCCAGAGTTTGCGACAGGTGTGATCCTGTGCTCACTACCCAAAAGCTATGACCCCTTTATCACAAGCTTTTACAAGAGAGGAACAGAGAAATCAGTTTCTGAGCTGCATGGGATACTCAAGTCTGTTGAGGCATCCATGAATCAGAAGAAGGAAAGGAAATCAAAGGGCGAAGGAAAGAGGAAGGGAACCGACCTGGATGGTGAGACCAACCCAGAGAACGACCCTCACCAAGAACCTGCCAAGAAGGCAAAGCCCTCAGAGGAAGTATTCTGCTCTTTCTGTCAAGTGTCAGGACACGCGATGAGAAAATGCAAATACTACTGGGAAGATCAAAAGAAGAAGAAGTGCGTTGAGCCCTCTACTTCAGGTATCTTTGTTATAAGTGTTCTTTTTCTACTTAAACCACTTCAGTATTGGATACGGCATGTGGTTCTCACATTTGATGTGCAGGGTCTTATAATATTGATAATATATAGAGAAAAAGATAAGCCGAAATTCTATTTTGATCCCTAATGTTTACCCAAAGTTCTATGTTGGTTGACCGAACACTCGTCGTAATGTGCCAAACGAATCAAATTAATAATACTTGAGCCTCGCAAGTATTACTATATATTAATATATAGTATAGATGCTAACCCCAAGGTCGAATCTGAAGACCTGGCCCCCCACCCCTGTATTTAATCACTTTTCAAATTATAGAGTTTTTGTTATATACATATTCGAAAATTTAGGAGAATTTTATTTAGTTTAGCCTAATTTTTCTTTCAAAATAAAGAATTATTTTATTATTAATAAATTATATAATTAGTTTACTCACTACTATAATATCTTACTTTTGGCCTTACAATCACAAAGGTTAAAAATTTTTATTGTGGTCAATTTTGTCTCTAGTATTTCATATTTAGGTGAATTAGATCTTTTGCTATTACTTTAGCTAAATATTAACAATAAAATTAACATAGCTGATTGCATGTATGTAAAATGATAGAAAAGGAAACCCAAAAGGTAAAATGATAGCTAATTATTTGCATGTTTTTGTCGTATTGTTTGACAGAAATTGCCTTAAAAATGATGGAAGATGTTGGGATATAGGTCCACCTATGGTGGATTAAACCAACAAGACCATGATCATATATATAATAAAATTTATTATTATTATTTAATGTGTCAATTAATTGAATTAATTAATTATTTATTATCATGAGATAATATGATCATGGAGATATGGAGAGAAATTTTTTAAAAAATATTTTCAAATAATATTGAATTATTTGATAAAGATTTTTATGAGATACTCATTTATTAGACTTATTCTACTAAAATATACCCATCATCATAGAACAAAAGAGATACACATGTTTCCATTTTTAGAGAGAAAAACCTAGAAAAATAAAGTGAGTTCTTGAGTGAGAGTCTTGATCTTGGAGTTGGATCGAGCCATTAGCAGTCTCATACTTAATACTTTGTTTCTACCGGTGTTATTTGTTGTGATATATTTGTGTTCAAATTCATGACCGATTTGTCAATCCATATTTGAGTTCGTAACCGGGTCTTCGCGTATGTACTTGACTACCAAGAAGAAATCAACAAATACTAAATTAAACTAGAGGAATGAGATGTAAACATAATTATAAGTTTTATTTTACAACTTCAAAGTCCGAGGCTAAGACTTAAGCTAGCAAAAAGAAGTTCTAAAATTCAGTTCTAAACAATTTAGTTTAGTTTCTTTTTGTGACTGAAAAGTTTATGTGGGGCTAAATACTTGTATCCTATTAGGGTTATAGAATATCACCGATTTCTGTGAGGATTTACAAGAAGAATTTGTATATCTCTCACCAAATAAGACATTCACATCGATTAGAGGATCAAACTTTCGCCAAATTCAAATCTTAACCAACTGTGTCACCAATTTTATATTGATATTGAAGTTAGATGAGGTCCAAAATCCACTAAAATAGTCTTACTTTGACCAATTTAGCCCAATTAAATGCAACATCCACGGAAACAAAATATAGAAAAGGGAATCAATATATCACCAGCGCCTCCAGTTCCCATGGTTAACAATAAAAAATTAAACTATGGGCAACTGGGTTCGAGCGCGGTGCCCGCTCTGCAAGGAAAGCAAGAAATAAGGTATTTTAAAATACCTTTTTTTGAATTCTTTGATGTCATGCCTTTGGATTTAACTATCTTTTTTATTGATTCTTTTTATTTGATTCGAATAATAGTTTTTTTAAAATAAGAATTCAAAACAAAAGGATGATATTTTTGTGCCTTTATTTTCTTATGCATATATATGTATTAAGTATCTATAAATATACTATTATATATGTACTAAATCGAGAAATATATATAATAGTAAGATCAGATAAATTAAATTGAAATAAATTTAATAATTTTTACTGCACTTTAAATTGTTGAGACTTTTTGTCACCAACCAAAATTGGAGTACATAATTGACACGAAATGTAAAAAAGATCTTCAACATTGTAAGTATAAAATTAAAAGGTAATCTAAATTTCATAAATAATATTGTCATTTATAAATTGTTAGAAAAACAAAAAAAAAGTATTAGATTTGGGCATAACTTTAAAATGAAATCTACGCCCATGATGAAAGCCCAATCATACACAATCCGAAAAAATGAAAAAACAATCAAGGAAAGAAGCAAGTTTGGAAATGGGCGAAGCTCAGTTTTTTTTTTTCAGTCAGGATCGTATTAATATACATATATCATAAATACATGGTTTTCTTTATATTAATACAAAAAAGAATGTTTATTATTAGCTACTTTTGCTGATTTTCTTCTCTATTATTTATAATACTTGTGATAATATTTTACTATTTTTATTTAATATTATATTAAATAAAATAGAGATTTAATTTTTTTTATTTCACATATATATTAAATATAAAAACCCCAAGAATTTTACTTTGTNGTTTAGATTAATTATCTCATAATTAATCACGGATTGTTATCATAGTAAACATGCTAATAATATGATAACCATTAATTTATCTCCATAAATTAATTGATATGTTCTCAACATATCTATAAAATGATTGGCCCTAGGGCACAATCTCCAACATATGCATAGTAAGGAAGAAGTATGGTGAGAGAGATTTTATATGTAGTGATGAAATATGGGTGTTGTAATATTGTAATTGTAAAAAATTCTAACACTCACATATTTTATATATTTGGATAGATAAAATGTGTGGGAGTGAGAGTCCTATCTATTACCTTGGTGCAGAGGTGATAGATCAAATATGTGAGTATTAAGTTGTTGTATTCTAGGGGTAAAGCGTTTATGTACCCACTGCACCGGGTGATATGACTAAATCAACCCGTGGGAGACGTGAATTACCTTAAAAAAACGAGATATTCGTGTCTGATCCAGAACACACATTTTATTTACTAATAATTTATTCTTGTTTTTAGGTGCTTCTTTTAGGGTCAGTTCGTTTCCGTTTTTTTTAAATTTGTTTTGATTATAATCAAAGTTGATTATTTTTGTAGTGGTGTTTGGATGGTTGTTGATTATTTGGTGTGAAATTATTAAAATGGGTATGTAATGATTGTGGTAGCCTGGTAGGTGAATAAAAAGTAAGGAAATTGATAAATTGTATAGGGGTATAAATGGAAGAAAAAGTTGGAAAAAGTAAGATATGATTTGATTNGTAGGTGGATAAAAAGTAAGGAAATTGATAAATTGTATAGGGGTATAAATGGAAGAAAAAGTTGGAAAAAATAAGATGTGATTTGATTATAATAAAAGTTTGTTTGGATGTGATTGTTGTTTGGAAAAAAATAAAAAATGTTACTGTTTGCCTTGAAAAGCGTGAAATCTTGATTATTTTTGTGTGCAAGTGGAGGATGATTTTCCAAATCGGTGCACCGTTTCATTTTTGCCTACGAAATGGTGCACCAAAAAGGACTAAAATGTCTTCTTGTTGCTCGACATTCGGTGCACCAGCGAAGAAATCGGTGCACCGATTCGCAGCAGATGAGAGAGAAAGTGTAGCACTGGCGGACCCGAAATTTTCATTCATTTTGGCCTAATACTCAATTGGTGTATGTGAACAATCGGTGCACCAAATACTCAATCGGTTCACCAATTAGGTGGTGTAAATTCCTTATGTGAACAATCGGTGCACCAAATACTGAATCGGTCCACCGATTAGGCGCTGTAAATTCCCTATGTGAACAATCGGTGCACCAAATACTCAATCAGTGCACCAAATGTCGGCCTATATAAGCATTTGGCGTCCCATTCATTCATTTTTTTAACCAACAAATGAATTAACAATGTTCATAGTTCCCTTTCATACTCTTGCAATCTTCAGCATCCACAATATTCATAGTTCACCAACAAATGAATTAACATTTTAACCCCAATTCATGTTGGGGTAGAAACGAAAATGAAGTTGAACATAACTTTGAGTTTAGAATTCAGATCTTGGCTTCTTGCTGACTAGTTTCCCCGCCTGTATATTCATTTCCGAGTTCGAATACATTGCCGTCAGCCGACAAAGTCGCCGTTCCGGTGGTGTCAGTGTCTCTGATGACCTCCTGTCTCTTCGAGATCCGGTAGTGCTTGTGGTTCTATGAGTTCTACCACACTACACTGCACAGATTAAAGAGGAAAAAGAAAATTCAACAATTGAGGTTGATTTGCTTTCATTTTCCTTACTGTCTCTCAACTCTGACTGTAAATTGTAAAGGTAATTCCTATCTCGCGACACAGAAGGGGAATTTGAGCAATTGACGGGGAATATGGCTGCGAGACAAATGGAGGAGATACAGAAGAATCAAACAGCGTTTCGCATCGTCGTAGTGGGAATGACAGATCTGTGGTCTCAGATTTCCAAAACGCATTCGAAATTGAAGAATCAAAATTAAAAAAAAAAAATTGAAGCCATAACACGAAGATTTTTGAATCTAAGCAAAACAGAGCAATTTCTCAAAATTTCTTGTGGCAATATGATCTATGGGTGCCGAAAACCAAAACCATAAACTCATTTCTTGTGATCTATGATCTATTTCACATCACCAGCTTCGAAAACCATAAACAGAGCAATTTCACTTTCTTATTTCACATCACCAGCTTCGAAAACCAAAACCATATGATCTATGATCTATTTCTCAAAATTTCTTGTGATTTCGATTCAAATTCGTTTGATTTCGTTTTCGTTTTGGTTGTGATTTCAATTTTGGATTCTGAGAATTCGATTTTCGAAGAGGTCGACGGAGGAAAGGAGAGAGTGAGGATGAGGATGAAGATGACGATCTGCAAAATTTCAATTTCAGTTCTAAATTATTTGGGCAAAATAACATTTTAGCCCAAACACAAAAATGGATATTTACAAACTGACCCAATTTTGAAGTAAATGACAATTTTGCCCTTTGTGATTGGGGATTGATTGTAGTAGAGTATAGGTAATTTTAGGTTTATGTATAGGGGTATAAGTGTAATTGAGTGTGTTTGATTATTAAAAAATCATGATTATAATTGAATCGGGAAAAAAACGTAAACGAACATGTTTATTATGATTATAATCAAAATAGATTATAATCAAAACAGAAACGAACTGGGCCTACATCTTTTTTAATTCTTTAATTGGATCTTTGAGATTGAAATATTTACTTTTTATATATATTAATATTTATTAGTGTAACATCCCATTGTCGAAAAGGGACTAAATCGTAAGATTTAGAAGTGTTACAAAATAAGTAACTATGAGTTATGAGACTAAACATGATAAAAAAAAGGATTAAAATGAAATAAGTAGGAGAGTTATAGAAAGAATATAAGTTTTAGGGAGTATTTAATTATAAAATGGAAAGTTTGGGGGGCAAATTTATAGTTTTAAATATTTTAATTAAAGAAAGAAAATAAAAGAATGAGAAAGAGGGAGAGAGATCGGGTAAAGAAATGAGAAAGAGAGAAAGAGAAAGAGAAAAGAGAAGAAAGAAGAAGGAGAAAAAGGAAGAGGAAGGGAGGAAGAATGGACGATTTCTCCACATCCAACGGTCAGTTTCGGACGTTCTACCAGTCGAATTGAAGCTTAGAACGAGACAAAGATATTCCTGGTTCTAGTTTGAAGATCCAACGGTTGAATGGAGAGGAATTTGAGATCGAAAAATGACGCCTAACTTGGAAAGTGCAGAAAATTCTGAAGTTTGGAGGACCAAATTGCTTCTAGGTAGGGTTTGTTTCTTTCTCTCCTCATTTCAAGCATTCTCTTCACCCAATTGTTCACCTGGGGTTTTCATGAGTTAGGGTTCATAGAAATTGTTGTGAATGAATGATGCATGTTGAGTATGTATGTTTGTGAAAGGCTTTTGTCATGGAATTTGATGTCTCTATGGTTAAAACATGATGTAGAAGGTTTAAACGTGTGCTGCCCTGTTTTTGTGCTTTTTGGAAAAATTACAGTTTGGTCCCTGATTCTGGTTTTGTCATTTACGGAAGTCCTTTGGCTGTTTTATATGTGTATTATGAATGGAAATGTGAAATATGTTATGATGAAGTAATATGAGTAAAATGAGAATGTTTAATAAATGATTTGATAAAGAATTAGAATGAAGAATGTGGAAATGATTGTGAAAGGAATGGTTTGTGCAAAACTAGTGAGTTTGGCATTTTTGTGTATACTTGCATCCCTTTGAAGGATTTGGGACTTTAATGCAAGTGAATATACATGAACATGGGATTTTATAAAGTCAAGTGATTGTTGTTATATTGTTAATAAAAGTGTTTTGTGTGGAATGGATGAGTTTGGTATGTTTTGTGGTATACTTGCATTCCTTTGAAGGATTTGGGACTCAAATACAAGTGAATATACATGAAATGAGATTAACTATGTTTGAATGATTGGATTTCAAGGAAGATAATGAACATGGAATTGTAGATAATATGTAATGAGTTGATAAGAAATATGTTTGAGTAACCATGATAAAATGAATGAGTAAATTGATTATTGATGATTGGAGATGAGATTATCTGGTGATTGTTGTATGTCATGATTCACTGAGGGGTGAGTTCCTCCCCGTTTATTCGCGATGAGTATTCGGGTAATGACTATGGTGAATTCCATAGTTGGCCTAAGTGTGGATTCCTTAGGTGACAGGCTGTTTGGTATGTGCGCACATCGGGAGACGTTCCGGAAGCCTAGGTCGTGATGACCACTGGTATTTGAACATGACATTTGTGCTGGTTATCTATGATGGGGTATTGGTTGACACGATTTGTCACTGCCAGCTTATTGGTTTTATTATTCATTACGATATGGTGTTGTTGTGCTGGTATTCCTGTATAGGGGTACTGGGCCCTATATGGATGAAGTGTTGACACGTGAGTCCCACCAGCTTACCAGTTTTATAGTTATTGATGTATTGTTAGTTATTCAGAATAGTTATGGATGAAGTGTTGACACGTGAGTCCCACCAGCTTACCAGTTTTATAGTTATTGATGTATTGTTAGTTATTCAGAATTGTTATATATGTTTACTGTTAATTAAATATGAGTTATTTGATTTGATATATATGTGCTTATTTACTTTTGAGTTAGAAATAAATGCATGTCTGAACCTTTGTTTGAAGTCTATGTTTGAGTGGGGATTGTGGGTTAAGTAAAGAGACTTAAACCCTACTAAGAATTCCCAAATTCTCACCGTACAACATTTCAGTTGTGTAAGTGCAGGTCTCAGAGAAGCTTTGGTTCGTGCGGGGAGCTCAGTGACGAACTGAAGCTAGTATAGTTAGTTTTTATGTCTTTGTTGTTTTCTGAGCTGAGCTTTGCGTGGTTGTTTAGAGGCTGAGCCTCATGTATTCCTCTTTAGATGTGTTGTATTAAAGTTTCAAAAGGGCCGTGTAACATTGTTTTCCTTCCAAATTTTTGTTTCTTCTGCTTTAAAAATCTAGGACGTTACAATTAGCCAAGGCTGTCAAAGTCGGTCGCAAGATTGTCTTGCAAACAAGTTTCTTGTTCGATCTCATGCATGATTGATTTTGAATGGGATCGCAGTTGGATCGAGATCTTATTCCTGAGATCGTAAGATTGTGAGATCTCACCTAACCTACCTTTTTTTCATTGAATTTTAAAGAGAAAAAGGCTTCATTTTTTATTTTTTTATTTGTTTCTTATGTATTGGATGCAGTGTTCCACTTCTATCCTTCAAATTTCCCAATCCTAAAATTCTCAAATTTGAACCGTGAAGGCTAAAGCATTGTTTCACTTCCATCTATGAGTCATGAACACTGACATGGACACGGGACACGACACTGACACGGACACACTAACATGTCAGATTTTAAAATTACACGACACGACACGTCATATATTTATATATATAAATAATTAAAAATCTATAAATTTTGATGAAAATTTTTAAAATTACAATATCTACTCATAATATATGTCATATGTAATATTATTTTCTATTGTTTTTCATGATAAAGTCAAAAAAAAATTAATTTAATATTCTGAAATTTATGAATATGTGTCGTATGGTTGTCGTACGGGTGTCGGACACGGACACGTGTCCGACACGGCGACACACTATCAAAATGAAGTGTCCATGCTTCATAGACTTCCATCCATTTGTTGTATTGATGTATGCTGGTGTTTCTAGTTTTTTAGTAAATTCTTGGCTTAAGTGCACTTTTGGTCCCAATACTATGACTAAGGTTTCAATTTGGTCCCATAACTATTTTTGTTGCAGATTTGGTCCCAAACCTTCGCAAAAAGTTTCACCGTTAGTCCCCTGGTCACTTCCGTCCAATTTTCTCCGTTAAGTGTGACGTGGCAGTCTGACTGGGATGCTGACGTGGCAAAATCAAATGAGATGGAGTAAGTTAGGATCAATATGTAACATTTAATAACTTATCTGGACTGAATCCACAATATCTACAAATCATCAATTCAATCTATATAAAAAAGACTTGGCTTGGCGTTTTCGCAAAAAACATTTAGGGTTCGCGCAGCTTCATCCTCTCCAACTTCTCTCCCTCTAATCTTCTTCGTCTTCTCCAACTTCGTCTTCTTCGTCTTCAACTTCGTAAGTCGAATTTATGGCGCATTCCGAAGGTTCAGTAGGATCTGTTGTTAGGACTTGTCCTTTTTGCTACTGCGGCGAGAGAGCAATTATTCTGACTTCGAGACTGATGATAATCCGGGAAGAAGGTTTTGGAGGTGCAGATACTATAAGGTAAGGATATCTCGAAAACCAACCACAATCTCATGACTACCAACTACTAGTATTTCTCTGTAAAATATCTAAACTTTTGTCATTTCAATCTTCGGTGGGTCAAACCCAATTTCCTGAAGACCCCGACCTGTAAGGATATTTCGCCTTTTATATATTTTCTCATTGTCTGATTTCCAAAGTTTTTTGGACTTTATAGGGTTAACTTTTATATTTGACAAAAAATGATGCCATTTTTTTCAATATTTGTTCATTGATTTTCATGTCTCTATTTGAGAAAATTGCGGGCAGGTTTTTTTCTTCAAATCAATTAGCGTGTAAATTTTTTTTAGAGTGTATGATATGATGAATTATTGTTGGGAAAAGAGCATGCAGTTTTCAATTTTGGAAGTTATTTCAAGTGCGTATGATACTGTTATTCATGAATTTTTTGGCTTCTTTTTAGGTGGAAGGGCGCTGTGACTTTTTTGATTGGCTTGACAATGACGATTCTCTTCATGTTGTTGTTGGAAGGCTTAAATTGAAGCTAGCAACTTCAAATGGAATTATTAAGAGGCTAAGAAGATTGAATACTGGATTTTTTTTTGTAATGCAATGATGTTTGCAGTTGCTGGAGTTGTAGTTTATTTGTGGGTGAAAGGTTGTAACAAGTGAGATGTAATGGCTGTAGGTTTATTTTGAGGACTTGCTGTAGTTGTAGCCTATGTGTTTAGTAGAGTATGTGTTTAAGTTTATTAGATTATGTGTAGAAGTTTAGATAAATGTTGAAGTAGTAGAGTATGTGATGTTAATGTAAGAATGAAGTTTATGTAAGGATGAAAATCTTTGAATGAATGAAGTTTATGATTATTTATGCAATATTGTCATGAATGAAGTTTATGATTATATTGGGAAAAATATGAAAATATACAGAATGCACTGCTCACTGCTCTGAATTGATGCAATGGAATAACCACCTATTCATCCATGCGAAGGAAATTATGCATCATATTGGAAATCACAGTTTGCTGGAAATCAGTTTACTTAAAGGAACATAAGACTCCCATTACAGGTCCCATTACAGGTCCAGCCGAAGTGGACAGGTAGCATGCATATGTTTTTAGAAGTTGCTCCTCTGGTTTCGTTTTAGGGACCAAATTTGCAACATTATACAAAGTAATGGGACCGAATTTGCAACATTATACAAAGTAATGGGACCAAACTTGCAACACTTTGGGTAGTTATGGGACTAAATGTGCACTCTTTTTTAAAATTATTGGACTAAATCTATACCAAAATAACAACAAATCCATTCATTGAAACCTGCAACTCATATTAAACCATACCAAAATAACAACATTGAAACTTGCAACGCATAATCTATTCATAAGTGTGTACCCCAAAGCCAATCGGTTCAATGTTCAACCAATGTTAACATTCAAACCAAACCAATGTATCCAAAAAACCAGTATGAAGCTTTACATAAGTGAGTACCAAAAAACCATCATAAAGCTTTACATAAGTGAGTACCAAAAAACCATTATAAAGCTTTACATAAGTGAGTACCAAAAAACCATTATAAAGCTTTACATAAATATCACAATTTAAGTTAACTAAACTATTCACTGGCTTTGGGGGAGTCTGGGGGGTTTCGTGCGCTTCCTCGGAGTGGACTTGGGCCTGCGCATGACAAGAGGCTTGCGATGTGTGGCTTGAGTGTTAGTCACTGATCCTCTTAGTACATGGAAATCAACCTGAGTAGGTCAGGAAAAATCACAACTTAGTAAATCAATTTAGTACATAAATCCAACTACAAGTGGAATCCAACAGACTAAACTGTATTCCTCTTATATCATAGACTAAAATGTTGTTTCAAAACAGTGGGAAAAGCCTTCAATGAAACACACGATCACCCAATGTGAAATATCCAAACATATACATTATTCCATTTCCCAAACAGTGGTTAATGTAGGTACAAATGCAAATAAAGCACTCATAATCGACTGAAAGGAAAGCAAACTTAGTTTATTTGTTTGCCCAAATTAAGTGCTAGTTATAAGCTTCCACCTGAAGCCTTAAGTGCTAGTTATATATCACAACACATAAAACAGAAAATTACTATTCCCAAGAGAATTGCTCTGTAATTTTCTTTCTTTGTTTCTCTCTCTTTATTTTCAATTTTTTCTCACTTCCCGAACAATAACAACAACAACAGAAAGGCATACATACATAGATAACAATGAATTAATGATATCTGGAACAAAAGCAATGTCTAAAATTCTTAGAGCCGCGTTTTTCAGACACAGTACAATCATGACTACTGATATGAGACCTCTTCCCCTCTCTAATTATGCACACTTATACTCTTTCTCTCTCTCCTACTTGTCATGACACATCAATAAAATTACAACTGTACCTCCATTAATTAACTCCTTAACCAATCTGATCCGTCTCATTCACGGCATGTGTTCCCTTCTTCTAAAATACCAATTTGAGTTAAACTGGGAGCAAGACATATTTCAATCATAACACATAAATTCAGTCAAACTGGGAGCAAGACATATATCACAATAAATTCAGTCAACAAAGAACAGCTCCAAACACGTTCTTATCATACTTTTGTTTTAAACATTGTGGTACATAAATCAATTGTGGTACTTACATCAATTGTGGCTTGAGTGCCAATAACTGATCCTCTTGCATTCTGACAGGAAAAATCACAATTTAGTACATAATAATTTTAAGATAACATGTTCAATTTAAGATCACCTCCTTAAGATTTAAGATAACATGTTCAAAGTTGGTACTTACATCAATTGTGGCTTGAGTGTTAGTCACTGATCCTCTTGCATTCTGACAGGAAAAATCACAACTTAGTACATAATAATTTTAAGATAACATGTTCAATTTAAGATAACCTCCTTAAGATTTAAGATAACATGTTCAAAGTTGGTACTTACATCAAGTGTGGCTTGAGTGCCAATAGAGCCTGATGCTTGGTTAGCAGAGCCTAATGCAGAGGATGATGCCATAGAACCTGGACACTTCGTTTTGTTATGCCCCTTTTGCCCACATTTTGAACATGTCATGACAATACCTTTTCTTGTCACTTTGGCCGGTGTTGTGTTTGATAATTTGGCCTTCTTGTTTGCTTCATCCTGTTTCTCATTCACATCTTTTGTTCTCTTCTTTTTTGGCCTTCCAGTCCTCTTTTTCTCAAGGGGTGGCAACACATCGGGATAACGAGTTCTTTTCCGCATTTTTTCCCCTTTGGGCGGAAAAATCATATGGCTGTAGCATTCTTCATATGTCTGTTTTCTGAAGCAGACTGGAATATAATCTTCTGGTGATTTCTTCATGTGCTTGATAGCAGTGACTGCATGACAACAAGGTATGGCAGTGATCAACCACTTCCTACAGGTGCATGACAATTCTTTCAGATTGACTACAAATGTGTCAGGTACATGTGGGTAGACACTGTACACTTCGAAAATCTCTTCACCAACCACCGGCACATCCACTTCTCAGCCAGGTCTATCTCCTTTTGCAATCTTAATTTTATCCTAGGCAGGATGTCATCAGCAAAAGTTTTAATCTTTTCCCTATTCTCAGCCCATCTCGTCATCAAGTATATTCAGATTTCCTCGAGCATTTTCTCAATGGGATGCTCTCTATACTCAACAATGACACTGTTGAATGTCTCAGACATATTATTCACCAATGTGTCGCATTTTGGTCCTCCAGTGAACCTAGATTTGCTCCAGTATCTTGGAGCAATTTTCACCAAATCTTGAAATGCTTTAAGTTTCGCTTCTTTAATCTGTCTCATTATCCTCTCCCACTCTTCCGGGTATGTAGCATTTGCAGCTTTCCACATTAGCTCCTTCAAGTGTCTCCCCGGATGGTCCTTCCTCCAGTTACTGTATAGATGACGAACACAAAATCGTTGTTCCACTCCTGGAAGCAGCTCATTTATAGTTGGCACCAACCCCTTCATCATTGATGAAAAATATGAAATAGAGTGTTAGCAAGCAAGAAAATACAGAATTTACATAAAGTTCATACAGAAAATTCGAAGAGAGAAGTTGATCAGACCTTTTGTTGATCAGACATGATGCATAAGCCATTTAAAGCAGTGGGGCCCAAATCATTAAGTAGCAGCTCCAAAAACCAAGTCCAAGTGTCTTTATTCTCTATCTCAACAATTGCAATGGCAAGTGGTAGCATTTGATCATTAGGATCTCTACCAACTGCAGAGAGAAGTTGGCAACCATACCCAGCTTTCAGGAAGCACCCATCTAATCCAATAATATTCCTACAACTCTTGAAACTCTGCTTGCAAGCATTTAAGCAGACATACAACCTCTTGAAGTTGGGTTCATCTCCCTCTTTCTCATTCTCAGCATCATAATCTGGTCTTCTTTGGGTGACCAGCTTCACCGTAGATCCCTCGTTACTGTTGTTGAGATCTTCTAGGTAGTCATTTATCCTCCTAAATTGTTCAGCCATGCTACCTTTGATATTGAGCAATGCTTTCTTCCTAGCTCTACAAGCCTTGGTCTTAGATAAGTTGCAGTTCCATTTCTCCTTGGCCATATTTCGAATGTGAGATAGCCGCATTTTCGGATTATACCGCAACTTCTTATCCAGGCTCTCTGACAACCAAGTAGAAGACATGACGGGGTTATCAAGTGCTCGAGAACATCTATGGGTGTTCAAACAACTTCTCAATTGCCACGTGTCTTCACAACCAAGCTTCCTACATGTGGCTTGCCATTGACAATCGTTGCCACCAGTGCACACAGCTTTGCATCGCATCTTATCATTCTTCACGAACTTGATTGCCCTTCCTGTCAGAGATGGCAAAGACAAGACTGGGAATTAATAATATAGTTAATTAAATATAAAGTGAACTAATAGGAAACTAAAAATAACTAGAAATAAAGAAAATGAATTTCATCAATAAAGTATCAGAACATATTTCAAGTGTACCTGCATGGACAGAATAATCTATAACTGCTTTCCGAAATTCTTGTTTTGTTGCAAATACAGTGCCTATATCCCAATTGAATTCTGACATATTCTTCGTTCTCCTAAATCTTGGGAAGTTAGGTCGTTCCACATCATTCTCAGAATCAGAGTCTTGTGTATGCACAGAATCTGATTCATCCTCAATGTCTGAAAGCCCCCTTGGAGTTCTCTTTCTAGGTGATCGGCTATGGACTTCAATATCTACTTCATCTTCATCTTCAGATATGGCGGCATCAATATTTACAATATCTTCATAAAATTCATCATCAGAACTTATAATATCGCCTTCATCAATTACACCCTCCATAATCAGAGTTTGCAAAGCATCTTCATCATTGCAACCTTGCCTTTCATCAATTATAGCCTTGCCTTTGTCAACACTCTGCTTGTCAGTTTCATCAATAGTTACAATATCTTCATCAAATTCATCATCAGAACTTATAATATCGCCTTCATCAAGTACACCCTCCATAATCAGAGTTTGCAAAGCATCTTCATCATCTTCAACACTCTGCTTGTCAGTTTCATCAACCTTGCCTTTCTCAGCACTCTGCTTCTCACTTTCATCAATAACAGCCTTACCTTTGTCAACACTCTGCTTCTCAGTTCGCACAACATAAAGATTTACTGTCCCAACCTCCATGCCGATGGTAGACATTTCAATTGATTGTGCATCCTCTATAACGTTGGTTAAGGCCAACTCCAATGTCTGAAATGGGTGGGCGTACATCATATTATAGCTGCCTTCTTTATACCCTAAGTCTTCAAGGTCACCCGTAATCTCAAAAAAACTCCATTTGTCTGGATCACGATCGGTCCACTCGGTGTAGCTGCCACCTACATACTGAAGGTCTCCTTTTCTCTCAAAAACACCTCCATGATAAACTTTCACAGTGAAAGTCTCTCGCATTCTTCAACCAATCAAAATAAGAAAGTTATCAGAACAAAATGGCAGGGGCAGTGACAAATCTTACGTTAGTAAAACAATTAGTCATACCACTGGCAGTTATGAAAACTGGTAAATATATATAGATAGAAAATAATTCCTTATGGGACCAAATATGCAACAAAAATAATTATGGGACCAAATTGAAACCTTAGTCATAGTATTGGGACCAAAAGTGCACTTAAGCCTAATTTTTTTAAAAAAATATTTGACTTTGTGACTCCAAGACTTCTCAAAGCAGCAACACCCAAGATACTTAACTTCTCAAAACAGAACTCAAAACAGCAAAATATGCAAGGACTAAGTACCAATACCCAAGACTTCTCACGCAATACCCAAGATGATTAACGCAATACCAAAGTCTTCTTTACTGTTCCATGCTAAAAGTTCAGTTAAGTCTATCCATCAACATTGCAATGCAACTGAAACTATGTAAAGGACTAAGTACCAAACATTAATGCCTTGAACTTGAAGGGGATTCAGAAAGTGACACGTTTGTGTAGCATATGTGTGTGCGTGTTTGTTGACAAACAACAACAAACTGAGAAAATTCACCTTTTAGTTCTTAAAATTTCCAGAGATTAAACCAGAGATTAAACCAAGCATTTCAATAAGCACTGAAGAACTAACTTGTAACAAGTTATAAATTTCCAGCATTCCTTTTATAGTCTCAGCATAAAACAGAGTGTGTTGGAAAATTTCCTGAAAGATATCAACAATCTCTAATATAACCATGTCATAGTCTCAGCATTCCTTCAGAACACCATAAGTATAACTAACATCTAATTCCTTTGTCTTCAGAACACCATATGTCAATCAAGATATATGTATTTTCAAGGTCTCAGCATTCCCTTCAGAACACCTTCAGAACACACTCTGTTTTTAGCAAATGAAAATACAAGCCCTAACACACACAAAAATTTTCTAACACCTCTAAATACGCAAAATTCTTTACATCAACAACAGATAAGCACTGAAATCGACTCTAAAACATACATCTACCTTCAAATCACTAGTGATCATGCCCTAAACATACCAAAAGTCATAGAAAATTATTTAGCCGAAAAAAAAGACCCAAACATTATTCAAAAATGTCCTAACCAACCGAAAATCAACCAAGAAACATGGAGAAGCTCAGAGAGAAGGAAAAAACGTTCAAACCCTAAATCAAAATTCGAAAAATACCTCAGTAATGGCTTCCGACGACGACGACGTTGCTAAGCCTGCCTTCCGACGACGTTCCGCACAAAAACCACTCCCTCTCACTAGCGCTTGCTTCAGAGAAACTCCGTCGAGCCAGTGTTCGTTCGTCGACCAAACCCTAGCGCTCTGAAGGAAGGAAGAAAGGCAGAAGATGAACGATGTTTATGTTAGAATGAAGAAGATGAAGAGTTCGTATATGTTTTATGAGTTTGGCGGGCACAAAGGCAATTCATTTTGGATAAAATTATGCGTTCAGTCCAGAGAAGTTATGAAATGTTACATATTGATCCTAACTTACTCCATCTCATTTGATTTTGCCACGTCAGCATCCCAGTCAGACTGCCACGTCACACTTAACGGCGAAAATTGGACGGAAGTGACCAGGGGACTAACGGTGAAACTTTTTGCGAAGGTTTGGGACCAAATCTGCAACAAAAATAGTTATGGGACCAAATTGAAACCTTAGTCATAGTATTGGGACCAAAAGTGCACTTAAGCCTATTATTTAATTTTACGTCAAGGTTTAAAGTCTTTAAGTTAAAGATTTAATCTTTTAGATTAAAAAAATAATTTTTTTAGGTCATATTTTAAATCATTTTAGGTCAACACACTGCCAAAAAAAAGAAGAGTTTTCGGTAGAAAAATAATTTGCCACTAAAATCAATATTTCACCACTAAAAACGTTTTGGTGGTAAAAAGAAATTTGCCAAAGTTCATCGTCTATAATCTCGCCATCGATAACTATACAATAAAAATTAATTTAACTAATAAATTTCTTATAGTAGTACTGGTATAAGATTATATATATTGTCTAAAGAATTTATCCAAAATCTAGTAGAAAACCTAAGATTAACAAGCGAACATGGGATACTAATTAAATTAATTTTTTGTCTAAACCGAAATTGAAAATATAAAGGTCACCAAACCTAAAATAATTTATATAACTATATACATAGGAAGAAAATTAATAATTTAATTTAACCAACTAAATAAATTCATAATTGAGAAGTCGGCATTTTCATGACAAGGACATAGACAATAAGTAAATGGCCAAGTATACCCAACATCTCACACCACTTTTCACTTAAGCTTGTGGTGTGCGATACAATCATGAACAATATACGTTTGTCTTTTGCAAAAATACTAATTGATATGTCAAATTAAAGAATCTAGTGAGTAGATTGCAAAGAGGGATGGATTTCTAATTATTCAGGTATTCTATGATATTTGTCTAATAAAATATTTAACAATCAACCAAACTAACAAGTGTTCTGTGTAACGGTTTGACGAACTACACTCTAGGAAGAGGGCTCTATATTACATGCAAGTATAGAATATAATTAACCAAAAAAAAATATATATTTAACAGTCATGAATATTGGCTATTGAGAGCGGATTTAGATAATAAATTTAAACTATTTACCAAATATTGGATAGAGTAGATGTAATTATTTATCGACTTTCTTATATTTGTTTGATATCAATAGATGGATATATCGTATCTAATACCCAATACTTAATATCCTATATATATATATTAAATATAATATATTTTAATATCTTATGATATATAGTATTATATTATATTTATGTAATATTAATTTTATATATGTACATATTAATAATATAATTAGATATCTCAAAAAATTTAAAACTTTAATTTTAATATAAGGTTTTAGGTAATAGATATCGGATAATGAATATTAGATATTGAGTAAAAATATCTAATTTCTATTTTTTTGAGTATTTTAAATATTGAATGGATTCAAACATGGATAATAGAAACTAGCTATATCTATTTTTTTAAAAAAAAAAACAAAATTGAATAGGATGTGAACGTATAATATAGTGTGGACGAATTCAAATTCAGATCGTGTAAAATTGAGTAGGTATATAATCGTATAAAATTCAGATCATACTTAATTAATTGCAGAGAAGTACCATTGAATTGAAAAACAAAAAGAATGTGGCAATAACACACATTAACTCGGGTAAATTTGAGTGATTATATATAAAAAAGGATAAATTACATGAAAGGTACATGTGGTTTGGCCTAATCTCACATCATTGCTGTGTGGTTTCACGAGTTGCACTTCGGCACCTGCAAGTTTCGTCGTTAACCATAATACGTACGTGTATTAATTTCTGTTAGATTTCGATTAAAAAATGCACTTGAGAGTCATATGCACAACTTTAAACTCTAAAATCTCCAATTCTTCACCGTTTTAGTCCCTAGTGAACCCTAATAAACTGAAACTTTCATTCATTTTCTTCATTCTATGTAACATTGGACTTCGTCATTGTTCTCTCTTCTGTAATTTTCCTTCTTATAATCTTTAATCAACGACTTCATGGTAATTGCTTCACATTCATCATGAACTTCATCATATTGTCTTCATTTCGTGGTTGCAGAATCCATTGTATGTGTGGTGAGTATGTAGTCATGCGAACGTCTTGGAAACCTAGCAGTTTTGTAAGGCGGTTTTGGACTTGCCCGAAGAACTAGATGTGTAGAAATTTGTTTTTTAGTAGTTTGTTATCTTTCTCGTTAGTTCATTATTTGTTCTATTTCATGGTTTGTAGCCTTATCAGTGTCAATTTTTTTATGGAGTTGATGGACCAACTTGCCCACTTAGCTATAAAGTTGGCCAAAAGCTTCAAGAAAAAATTGCAAATTTTCAAGCTGAAATCAAAGAGCTGAAGAAAGGTGAAAGCACGATAAGGTTGATTAACGAAGTGAGCAAATGTAATAAGAGGGAGAGAGATTTATTTCAGAACAAATAGAACAAACACAAACCGGCAAAGTAAACCCTTAAAATCATTGAACATACACACATACACAAACCCATAAAATCGCACAACATATACGGAATATACACAAACAATACTTTAAAGAAAGCATAGTTTGCACCAGATACCGCAACATTGTCGCAATCTTCAAACCAGTCCAAGCGACTTTCAAAATGTCCTCTCGTAATGTTCGAAAGACATTAAATAGAAGAGAATGGCTGACAAAATTTCGTGGAAGCTTATCAATAATGGTTGAGAATGACCAAGGAATATAGGGTTGCGAAGAGATGAGGGGAGAATGGTGAAGAGATTAAGGTTTCAGTGGGTGGGGGACGAATTGGTGTCTAAAACAGGGATTTCAAGGTCTTAATTAACTCACGTGACAGTCACATGGTAAAAAAATCTAATGGAAATTAATACATGTATTGATTATGGTTAATGGTGAAACTCGCAGTTTCCTAAAGTGCAGCTCGCACAACTATACAGCAGTGATGTGAGATTAAACCAAACCACATGTACCTTTCGTTTTGTTTTACAATAGTTGTTGAAAATTGACTAACAATTACATCAAAAATTTTTAGATTGTACAAAAAACTTAGTTAAGTTTTTCATTAAAAAAATCAAGTTTCTTTAATTTTACGATAGTTGTTGCGTTTCAACCACAATGATTCAAACATATATTAATTAAATTAATTATTTCTGTAATCTTTAATAATAACACTTATTATGACAAGTATAAGAGATGATAAATGGTTCATTTTTGTTGTTTAAGTTAGAAATTATATTTTAGACTAACAATGAAACAATGTAAACATTTGAGAATCAAATTGGAACACAAAATAGTTTTATGACCAAAATGTAATTGAACACATAGTTTGAGGATCAAAATGATTATTTGGCCAAACTCATTTTTTTCTGTCATTAGTGGATGAAATTGATCGTAAAGGATATTGAAGAGATATATATAGGAGTAACAAAAGCTAGCTAGTTAGCCAGCTTGGTGGATCTTTATAGTTTATATTGTGAAGTTGGAAACATGACAAGTCACATGTCTTCAAATCCGGAGATCATTTTAGGAAGAAACAATGGCATAATACACACACACCAAAAGTTCCAATAATAATAATAATAATAATAATAACAATAATAATAACAATACATGAAAGAAACCATTAGAGCTAGGCCCCTCATTCATACCCGTCTGATACAATGACAATTTAAGAATATAACGACTTGAAAACGATCTCAACCCACCCAAATTCATTAATTTCCATCCCCATATACCACACCCTCATTTCTAACCATTCAATATATATATATATATATATATACATATATGGCTATTATAGATTATAGATATATTAATTAATTAATTATTATACATATATCTCGAAATGCCAGTAAGCGATCGATAATGACTAGTCAAATTAAAATCCAATTTGTATAAATACATGCATGACACATGTCTCCCAAGAAATGAAGAAAGGAAAGAAGAAGAAGAAGATGCATGAATGAATGAATGTACATGATGTTATCTAGCTAAAGGTATATGTTATATGTAGTCAACGACTCAACGTACTCTTGTTTGCATTTTCTCTCTTCTTTAATCACAATCGACGACTATATATAGTGTTCATGAATGATCATTATACATCAGAAGTAACGTCGCAATCATGATATTACATGTTAATTTCCTTTTTTAAAACAGATTAAATTGCTAGGAAGCTAGTAGTGCTTCTCCATTTGACGAATGAAAAACCATTCCTTTCAAGCATTTTGTTACGACATATAATATATATATATATATATATCCTATTTTAGGCAGTGCATGAACATGTACAAAACTATAGGGATCATGTCAAGGTGGTACTTAGGTTAAGTCGTTTTGGCGTTAAGCGATAACTTGCGTGTTTTGGGTAGTCGTGATGGCTTGCTAGAGTCCGCTCCCGACTTGTGAGTCATATAGATGAATTGCTGCCAACTTCACGTGAGGCCTGCTGGGTCACACATGAGCATGATCAAGATGCCGCATTGGGACACGAATTAGGGTTAATTCGTGAGCCACTTTGGTGACACAATTTAAGACATAGTTGAATGTCTTGGGACATAAAGTCTTGTCTTAAATAAATATCTATGTTTGTGATATTTAAATTTGTTGGACAAGTTTAAATATATTAATTGTTAAATAGTTAATTGGATTAATCTATTTACAATTATATTCTTGTTTATAATATTAGGGAATAATAAATTTGATAAGCTTCCTAAAAGTTAGGAGATTATTGATTTATTAAATTCACTAATATTGGGGATAACAAGCTTGAGGGTGGCGCCTCATATATGGTGATTTTAATTAATGGAAATGTTTTGTTAATTAGAGTCATGACTTGGATTTGAATTTGAATTCAAGGTTTGATTTTGATTTCAAGATTCAAATTTTGAATTAAATATATTAGGGTAATATTTTAATTCAATATTGTTGGATATTAATAAATTGGTTATGACTTCCTAAGAGTTAGGATTGTTATTTTGATTTATTAAATTCCTTAAAAATAAGAGGGAGTTGGCGCATTCTAGGTGGGACCAAGAGCAAGATTTGATCTTGCATTTTCTTTCACAAAGATTGCATTTTGAATTCAAATTAAGATATTAAGGTAATATTTTAATTAAGAATTCAAGGCATAAAATTATGATATTACTGTAATCTTATAATTTTATATTTGTTAACTCCCCAATCTCTATAAAAAGGGAAGCACAAGTCGACTTTAAAAACCCTAGTTGACATAAGAGCCAAATTCGATTTTGCACTTGTGTGAGACACAAAAACGACTAACCCTAATTTGGAGAGAGGAAAGAGTGAAAGTCTAATTTTTCTCTTAGTGAGAGAAAAATCGGCCAAGAACCCTAGAACCATTTCGGTTTTTGTGTGAGATCAAGAAAGTTGTTCTTGATCATAGGCGCCACTTTGGTCTTGGAATTCAAGAATAGTTCTTGAGTTTCAAAACGTAGATAGAGTTTCCCATATTCACTTGAGAAGAAGTGAAGGAGGCTAGCACCTGGGCATCTGCCAAACTGCTCGTGTGGATCACCGGCAGAGGAAGGACACTCGGAGTGGACTTCTCGAACTCGCGAACTCGAAGCACTGATTGATTTGGTAAAACCCTTATCCTTATCCTAGTATAAATCCATATAGCGGATCCTGGCTAGGAAATCATATGACCTGCGTGTTTAAGTTTTTTTTATTATATATTTGCTTCTGCTGCGCGCACGGCCCCGTGATTTCCCAACAGTGGTATCAAAGCCACGCTATTCTGGATTTATATTAGTTTTGGTGATTATACATGAGATGTATGATTGTGTGTTTACCGCTTTAAATCGTATGCTTAAATGTTTTGCGAAAAATCCACCACATGTTTTGGAAGCTATCTAAAAATTGGTGCAAATATATGTATGAGATACATAGGAAAAATCAGTTGGATTGATTTTATAATTATCTTGAAATTTCAAGTCTTGGTCAAAAATCCCATATATAAGTTTTAATTAAAATTGTTTTGATTATAATATATGTAGGGTGGTCAAAATTTTTAAATTGAGAATTTTTTAATTTTGGGCCAATAATTCAAAATTATTGAATTTGATTCTTGAATTTTAATTATTGGTACAGGATTTAATTTTAAGAGGGCATGTTAAATTGCACAAACCCTAATTGAACCCAATCAAGAAAGTTGTTTTTGTATGTGTTGTATATTTGCCGTGTTTTATATATATTTATATATGTGAAGTGTTCATGTATGTTTAAATATGGTGTTGGATATGGCTCTAGGGTATTTTTCGTAAATACGGCCTGCGTGTCGTCTCCCTAAAATTCTCGATGTAATTTTATTTTTGTTTTACCTCAATGTAAACGAGGTTTTCACAATGTAATTTTATTTTTCTTTTTAGAAGAATTCTCTCATTGGCTTGAGGAAATTTTAGGGTAAATGGGCCATATCCGAACACGGTTTTAATATGCATTTAGTAATTTTTGTATGAGATGCAATTTGCTCTAGATGTATGTATAGAGGTGCGACTTAACATGCTACATATTTTTAAATTCACGCATAAATACGTATTCGATACGAGCGTAGAATTTTGTATGAGATACAAAATTCGTGCATGTGTTTATATGTATGCGATACATGGGGAGTAAACACATGGCACAACTCGTTTAATTTTAAAATTGGTTTTAAAATTGAACTAAAACGGAACTTTAAAATTGAACCCTTTTAAAATCTTAAGTTTTAATGCCATCAATAAAACACTCTGTTAAAATCTTGTTCATCGTGGAGCGGTGATCGCCTCCGCGACACGTATCTACCTTGACCTCGAGGAGACACGGGTGAATGGGAGATTCAACGCAGCGCCTTGTTGAAGTCTCGGTTTATTAAATGTGGTGATCGCCTCCGCGACACGTGTTTAGTGGGCCTTGATGATATGGGGTTGGGATTCGGCCTCCTTGTTTTGAGCCTAGCCATTCACGAGTTTTATTGTGTGACTTAATGGGGTTATCAAATCGGATTTGGACCTCAAGGCATTAGATGGGATAAACATGCCATAATAAGTATCATATAGTCCCATAAAGATCTAAGAGTCACATGAGATGTGATTGGTAAGGAGTTACCTACCTAAATAACCTAAGGGTGCATAATCGCCTCCGCGACAGTAAACTTTGGTGAAATATGGGTCTTAGCCACTAATAATAATTTTACTGGGTTTTATAAAATGGTGGAGATATTTTTGCTAATTAAACTTTCATATCTTTATTATAGAATCAAATGGCAACCAATAGTTCAACACTGTCACTACGATCTATCCTTGACAAAGATAAATTGACAGGGACAAACTTCCTTGACTGGTTTCAGAATGTGAGAATTGTTCTCACCCAAGAGAGGAAGTTGTATGTCCTAGAGAACCCCATTCCTGCGCAGCCTGCCAACAACGCTCCAAGACCACAGAGAGATGCTTATGAGAAGCATCAAACTGACTCTGTGGACGTTGCTTCCCTGATGCTAGCCACTATGGTTCCCGAGTTACAAAAGAACTTGGAGAACATGGGGGCTTTCAAGATGGTTACACATCTGAAGGAATTGTTCCAGCAGCAGGCTAGGCAAGAGAGGTTTGAGACCACGAAGGCTCTACACTCTTGCAAAATGGCTGAAGGTGCATCGGTCAGTACCCATGTCTTGAAGATGAAGGGGTACATAGATCACCTTGGTAGGCTGGGATTTCCCATCACCCCAGAGCTAGCGACAGATTTGATCCTGAACTCGCTACCTAGGAGTTATGACCAATTCGTCATGAACTTCAACATGAATGGGATGGAGAAATCCGTTTCTGAGCTGTATGGGATGCTCAAGACTGCTGAGGCATCTATTAAGAAGGCGCCTAGCACTATCTTGATGGTTCAGAATAACCAAGGAAGGGGAAAGGGCAATGGAAAGAGGAAGAGCAAAGCTGTGGTTGGTGAGACCAAGCCAGCGGCCAAGCCTAACCCACAAGCTTCCAAGAAGGCAAAGCCCTCCAAGGATGCAGTTTTCTTTTTCTGCAATAAGCCAGGACACTGGAAGAGGAATTGCAAGCTGTATATGGAAGATCTGAAGAAACAGAAGAAGGGCGCTGAGGCCTCTACTTCAGGTATCTATGTTATAGATGTTCACTTATCTACTCCAACCACTTGGGTATTAGATACTGCATGTGGTTCTCACATTTGTACAAATGTGTAGGGTCATAGAGACAGTAGGAAGCTGGACAGAGGCGAGGTGGACCTACGAGTGGGCAATGGAGCAAGGGTTGCTGCTGTTGCTGTAGGAACATACGAGCTTGTATTGCCCACTTGGCTTATTTTTGTTTTGAACAATTGTTATTATGTACCGTCGTTAAGTTCAAACATTATTTCACTTTTTTATTTGGATAAGGAAGGATTTACTTGTGTTAACGGTAATGGTAGATGTTCAATTTACAAAGATGATGTGTTATTTGCTTATGGAGATTTGCAAGATAATCATTACATCTTGAAATTAGAACAACAACGTAATAACGATATTTATAACATTGATACGAAAAGGATTAAGGTTAACGAATCTAATCCTACATACCTTTGGCATTGTCGTTTAGGCCATATAAACGAGAAACGCCTAGAGAAGCTTCATAAAGATGGACTTCTCAGCTCATTTGATTTTGAATCATATGATGCTTGCAAATCTTGTCTACTTGGAAAGATGACAAAGGCGCCTTTCACTGGCCAGAGTGAGAGGGCATCTGACTTATTGGGGATCATACATAGTGATGTATGTAGACCCATGAGTACTCAAGCTAGAGGTGGTTACTCATATTTCATTACGTTCACTGACGACTTCAGTAGGTATGGCTATGTCTACCTAATAAGCACAAGTCAGAGTCTTTTGAAATGTTCAAGAGATTTCAAAATGAAGTAGAGAACCAACTTGACAAGAAAATCAAAATCCTTCGATCTGATCGAGGAGGCGAGTATTTGAGTCAAGAATTCATTGATCATCTTAGAAGTTGTGGGATAGTCTCACAACTTACTCCTTCTGGAACCCCACAGTGGAATGGTGTTTTTTAGAGGAGGGATGGAACTCTATTAGATATGGTTCGATCTATGATGAGTCAAGCTGATCTTCCGCCATCCTTTTGGGGGCATGCTCTAGAAACTGCCGCGTTCACACTCAATCGTGTTTCGTCTAAAGCAGTTTAGAAGACACCATATGAGATATGGAATGGGAAGAGGCCCATAATGTCTTACCTCAAGGTTTGGGGATGTGAGGTTTATGTTAAGCAGCAGCCTAACGATAAACTGTCTCCCAAATCCCTCAAGTGTTAATTTGTGGGATACCCCAAGGAAACAAGGGGGTATTATGTCTACTACCCATCTGACAACAAAGTGTTTGTAGTCAGAAGTGGATTCTTTCTAGAAAAGGATTTTGTTTCCAAAAGAAACAGTGGGAGTAAGATAGATCTTGAAGAAGTTCAAGATCCACAAGACACTTCAGAGGCGCAAACAGAAACCGGAGAAGAACCACAAGACGTTGTGGAGGCTCCTCCAGTAACACAAGAACCACGAAGGTCTGATAGAACACGTTTTCAACCTCAAAGATATGGATTTTTTATGACTGAAAACAAGGATGTGTTGCTCATGGAGCGTGGTGAGCCTACCACCGATCAAGAAGCTATCATGGATCCCAACTCTGAGAAATGGGTTGAAACCATGAAGGCTGAGATGCAATCCATGTACGACAACGAGGTAGGACCTTAGTCGCTCCACCCGAAGGTGTAAAAGCCGTAGGGTGCAAGTGGGTTTTCAAAGAGAAAATAGACGTGGATGGCAATGTCAACGTCTTCAAGGCGAGGCTAGTTGCGAAGGGGTTTACTCAACGTCATGGTATTGACTATGACGAAACATTTTCCCCAGTTGCAATGGCCAAGTCCATTAGGATCCTCCTTGCCATAGCCGCATATTATGACTAAGAGATATGGCAAATGGATGTCAAAAAAGCATTCCTTAATGGAAGGCTGCCCGAGGATGTGTACATGACACAACCCGAGGGGTTTATATGTCTAGAGGAACCAGAGAAGGTATGCAAGCTTCAGAGATCCATTTATGGATTGAAGCAAGCATCTCGAAGTTGGAATCATCGTTTTGATGAGGTAGTCAAAGAGTTTGGCTTCTTACAAAACCCTGATGAGCCTTGTGTTTATAAGAAGGTTAGTGGGAGCACAATTGTGTTCTTGGTGCTATATGTCGATCACATATTGTGTTGGGAAATCACAGAGGGAGCGCAGCGGAAGGAAAATTAAAA
>QANZ01041143.1:0-13988 GCA_003254925.1 Chamaecrista fasciculata | reverse complement strand
AACATATTTATAAAATGATTGACCCTAGGGCACAATCTCCAACAAGCCCCTCAAGGCATTCGCACTGATTGGATCATGCATGAGTATCGTCTTGATGATAGAGAATGTGAGGATGCCTCTGGATTACAAGTACGTACCTAATTAATAAACTCTATTATCTATCTATATTTTGAGTAATAAACTAATAATTTTATCCTTCAAAGATTATTGTCTTCGAAAAAATGAAATGAACAGTTTAGTCGTTAAAAGGTCAAAACGGTATATTTATTAAATCTTTTTTATGAACTAAATAATATACCGTTTTAATCTTTTAGCGACTAAATAGTATACTGTTTAACTATTTTGATATTTGAGGGACTTAATGTGTAGTTTAATCTTTTTGGGACTCAGTTGTTAGCTCAATGATCTTTAGGGACTAAATTGTTTGTTTACTCTTATGTTTTTTTTTAGGAGTAAACTAACAACTGTCCCTAAACGATTACTGAGCTTACAATTTAGTCCTTGAAAGATTGAAA
The DNA here is from genome assembly GCA_003254925.1 of Chamaecrista fasciculata. Classification (NCBI taxonomy): domain Eukaryota; kingdom Viridiplantae; phylum Streptophyta; class Magnoliopsida; order Fabales; family Fabaceae; genus Chamaecrista; species Chamaecrista fasciculata. The sequence goes on along the minus strand of QANZ01041143.1, from coordinate 13,473 downwards.
TACAAATCCAGTCTTTGAAGGATTAAAATGGTGTATTCTTTAGCCCCTTAAAGATAAAACAACATACTATTTTAGTTCACGAGAATAACTAATAAGTATATTTTTTTATCGTTTAGGAACTAAATTGTACATTTCAATCTTTCAGGGATCGAGTTGTCAATTTGATAATCCTTCCAGGACCAAATTGTTAATTTATTATATTATTTATATGTTTTTTTAGAGCGTAGATGAGGACAAGTTATATTGTCGTTTGAATTAAGAGATCTCTTAATAATGAGATATAATTACTCTTCAAATAAGGATGTTACTAATGAAGTTTTAAACACCAGATTTTATTCATAAAAAATTTAATATCTACTACTCCATATCTAACTACACAATTAATAAAAATTGAGAAAGTGGTCCCTGAATTTAAAAGGAATCAATGACTAATCCTTAGATAATATATGATTTAATTTAGTTTATGAAATATATTGTTAGCCATTTGATGCATGTGATGGTTTGATATATTCCTGAATTTAAATTAATTTTATGTTTTTTAATTTTTAAATTTGTACGAAATTTGTATTTTTTTTTATTTGTCACTGAATTTACATTGACTTTATATTTGTTTTGGTACTTCAATTTGACTCAGGGACTAAATGATTGATGATTGTGATTTTTATGAATCGAGTTGTATATTTCAATTCTTTAAAAAGTGATTAATTAATTTAGTATAAATTTAAGAATCAAATAATAAATTTTCTCATGAAAATTTCATAATGACCCTGTACGTTTGGTAAATTTATTATTAGATAATATATGGACTAAATCAAACATTCCAAATTTTTATGGACTAAAATGACAATACCCATATAATAATCCACGGACTAAATTGATAGTTTGATTTATAAATATCAATGAATGGCATGGCAGAATATATAGAGATTAGGGGGTGATGAATAATAAATTCAGAAGGTGGATGGATCAGTATAGCAAAAGATATATATACATTATACATACAACTATTATGCAAAAAAGTTTCCTATTTTTTATGTAAATTTTTATGCTTCATTGGTCAAGGGTTTGATTTCTTTTCCTTTTTCTATTTTTTTTCACTATTTATATAATGGTGAAAAGGAGTATTGGTACTGCAGGTAATATAATATTTTATGGACTCTTGTTACTTGTGAAATAAAGAAAAATGCCTCATTGTTGTTAATCTTATCATTGTAATTTTGTTTTAGACTTTTAGCATGATTTATTAGTTTCAGTCCAAAGCCTCTGAATAAAAGCTTGAAAATATGGCTTTAACGATTTAAATATACATGTTTTTTATTTTGGGCTTAATCATCACAATAAGCTCTTACAAACTCTGTTATTCCAAATTGGCATAACTAGAATGCTAGGTCATACAAACAATTCAAACATTGAATAACTCCACAAATAGAATTGGACCAGAAAATAAAGTGTAAACATATAACGAATTAACAACTCAATCTTTAAAAGTTATTTTACACATTTTAATTTTTGAAAGTCGTGAAACAATACACTTTAGTCCCTTAAGCCTATATAGGCTAACTTATAGAGTAAAAAGAATTAAAATGTATTGGTTCTATGACTTTCAAGAATTAAAAAGTGTAAACTAAATTTTTAAGAATTGAATTATTAACTTATGTATCTTTCAAAGATCAATATGTCTACTTTAAAATAAAAAAGCTTTTCAATGGAACCTATGTGAAATTCTAGAATTTTATAGAGTAGTTTAGGATAAATTAGAGTAGTTTTAAAAGTCTTTGAGGCTTTAGATAGAGTTTTGGGCTAGTTTTAGGTCTTTGTTTGGAGTATTTAGAGTAGAATTTTTAGAAATAGTAAACCCATTTATTGAGAATTTTAATTGTCACATTTGAAATCCCCTTATGTATTTAAGCTTGTGGTAAAAATTTGGGAGCAAAAAGAGATTAAATTTTTATCTGACTTTGTCTCTGGACTCGACAAATGATACCTTCGAGTGAAAATTGAATGACTTTAAGGATAAAATTTTCAAAAACAAATTATATAATTATAATCCACTCTTTGAGACGAGTCCAACAATATAAGATTTGTCAAAAAATTGTATTTCTAGAAATTTGAGTTTTAAGGGGCTGTTTTGAAAAGATTGGAATATTTTTGGGTGATTCTGTGATTTCAGCCTCAGGAACTTGTGTTAGAACTCCTTTTCAGCCCCCCTAACTTTCTGAAATTATAAAATAAACCCCATCACCATTTTACCCCAATATTCGACCCTTCTTCTCCAAATTTCCCTAAAATCTTCGTCTCTCACTCTCACTCTCATTCTCTACCACCGAAAGCACGTCAGCCACCCTCCACCACCACAGACGGCGCCGGCGACCTCCCAGCTTCGCCGTACACCGGAAGACATCCACCGTCGTCCCCCCCTCCTTTGGTTTGTACCATTTTCGTCCTTTTTCTTCTCTCTTCTTCTCCATTGGGTTTGAGCTAATTTCTCTTGGTTCCCTTCAATTTCTGGTTGCTCTTTGATATTAGCTTGATTATGGAGTTCCATCCTTCCTTCTTCCCACCTCCATGATCAAATTGGAAGCCACACAAGCTAGGGTAACTCCCATACTATGTTTTCGGCCAGATTTGGGGTATGTCCGAAATTCTTCTATTTCTTCATTGTTTCTTGATGTTCTTGCTTGAAATGGACTCTTTGATGATAGTATATCATGTTGGACATCTCTAGAAGTTATTAAAACTCCATAAAGTTGAGTTTTGGGGCTGTTTTTATTCTAGGGTTTAAAAGTGACGAAATTGAGAACTTTTGTAAAAATTTTTTTGAGATTGTGAGGAGTTGCGGATTTTAAGGACTTGAATAAGTTCCTAGTATGATTCTAGATGTGTATTAACCTTGATATTGAGTTTGGAATGAAGAACTAAAATCTGAAAATTTAGTGAAGTTGTCAAGTTTGGGTTTTAAGCTAAATTGATTATTTGAATGGTTTTAATGACTTTCTCTACTAATATTGTAAGCACTTGCACCAAAAATATGATATTTAAAGTGGGAAAAAATAAATCTCCATTTTCTTGACCTTATAAGGGAAGTGTCTCACTTCTTGAATTTATCAAAATTGATGGATTTGGTGGTTTAAATGAGAATTTGTTATGGTGTTAATAGTGTTTGTACTAAAAGAATGTAATTGATTGTGAACTTGAATAGATGGAAATATTGAAGGAGATTCTAAGTATCAATTGGCCTATGTTCATAATTTCTTACTTGATACTAATCTTGAGTTGGTGGCTATTAAATGCTTGATAAAGCTCCCAAATTTATACCCAAGCCCCTTGTTGATTGCTCGATTAGGATTTTAGGATTTTAGGTGAGTGTCATTAGGAGTTAGGATAGGTGTTGGGAAGTGGGTGATGAATGAAAAGTCTTTCCTTAGTGATATACACCCTTTTGTACCCAGGGTCCCCTCCCACTCAGACCCGACGCCAAGAGCATACTGGCAGGGTCCCCTCCCACTCAGAACCAAGCACTTAGCTGTCATGGGCCCACCATACAGATCTTCTCAGATCTTCTCGGACACAATCCCCCAGATCTTGGGATACTTGCCAGACTCTACAGGCACAGGTCACCATCAACCACCTACCACACTGTACTTACTCCTTCTACATATACACACTCATACACCTTAAACGAGGTAAGTAATGAATCTCTCCAGAATTCTTACTCCCATCTCCCACTCTCTCTAACTTGAGCTTCAGAGTGGATTCACAGGGGCCTCCCCCTGTGCAATCCTTCTTGCAGGTTACAAGTTCCTCTAGGGGAGGTGGACAAGGATCGCAGGGAACAGGCGAGGAGATAGGGGGCTGGTGGGGGCCACGGCCCCCCCAAAATTTCAGTAATTATTACAAATTAGTCCTAATATAATTTAATTGTATGCATTACAATCCCAACGGCCCCCCTTTAGTGTTAAAAAAAAATTTCTGGCCCCCCCTTGTTAACATTTCTGGCTCCGTCACTGGCAGGGAACCCCCTACGCTTCCTCTTCGGCAGGATCCGACGACTTACAACAACCGGAGACTGCCCTTTAACTGTGAACTCGAGGTTAGATCTTCTCTGATCCAGCTTTGTAGTTTTCACTGGCGCCGTCTGTGGGGACCTGCTATTCCCCTGGCTTATTCGCTGATGCTGAGAGCTAAAGCAAAAACATCTCACTCTGGAACTGGCTCGTTGAGATCTGAAGGGTGAAGCAACCCATTCTCGTGAGTTCGTTTCTTGGTTCGTCAGGATCTGATGAACTCGTTCCCTGAGACCTGAGGGAGGAAGCGGTCGACTCCCCTGACCAGATCTGAGCGAGCACTTTGCCTCCGAAGTTGTCTCTCGCCGTGAGCCTCTTCGTCGAGCTATCATCTCACCAAACCAGATCTGAACGAGCACTTTGTTTTCGAAGTCAGCTCTCCATCAAACCAGATCTGAACGAATGCTTCGTCTCCGAAGTTACCAGCCTCAACCCCTCCACGAGAGCGGCAACGCCCTGCAGGTCGGAGTTACCTGCTTCGGCTAGCCATGTCGCGAAACCTCACAGCAGAAACGTGACTCAAAAAGGTATTGATTCAAAAGCGTGAATCAAATTTTGGGATTTAGAGTTTCTTCCCTCGGACTCCCCTCCGGATAGGCAGACACACGCCAGATCACGACTCGGGCGCCGCCGACCATGTGCGGACATGTCTCCCCGACTGCCTCAGCGACTACTCCTCGACAAGGGGGACAGGTGATATACGTCATCTTGTGACAGTCGCAGGTCTTCCTCACGGGGGACCAATGGTGGTTTCCAGATAAGTCACCTCCTAAACTCTCACTTTGGCATCTCATAAGGACCACTTCAGTCCACTTTCCACATTTGTCAATCTTATGTGCGTTTTGTTTGCCTGCTGAATGATACACGAACATCATTATACATGTGCATTTTTATGACATAGGATACACTCCTCTTCGGACACTATCCGGGTCGGTAGGTACCCCCCTCGGAGACCCTCCAGGATGGGCGGACACCTCCTCGGACACTCTCCAGGACTGGCACTACGCCTCCTCGGACACTCTCGAGGATTGGTGGACCCTCCTCGGACACTCTCCAGGGTTGGTAAATACCTTCTCGGATACCCTCCAGGAGTGGCGGATATCCCGCACCCGGCTTCTCGCCCCGAGTTGCTGTTCTATGATTTTGTCAATCATCTTCTTCAAACTTTATTCGCATTTACATATGCATTTATATGACGTCGGATTCCCCCACCCCTCCTCGGACACTCTCCGGGTTGGTGGAAACCCCCCTCGGACACCCTCCAGGATTGGCGGAGACCTCTTCGGACACTCTCCAGGACCGGCACTACGCCTCCTCGGACACTCTCCGGATTGGTGGCCCCTCCTCGGACACTCTCCAGGGTTGGTGGATACCTTCTCGGATACCCTCCAGGAATGGCAGGTACCCCGCATCCGTCTATGCACTCCGAGGTGCTGCTTTGTGATTTTTCAATCATCCAAGTCACACTTTAAACATCACATATGTGGTAATTTTGACTGCAAAAATGCTATGACAAACCCGCTAGGGGATTTGATAGCGCTTTTTCATTTTGCAGGACTTCGACGAACACGACTCACGAGGAAAGTGCAATTATTCCCCTCCTCGGACACTCTCCGGGTTGGTAGTTACCTCCCTCGGACACCCTCCAGGATTGGCGGACACCTCTTCGGACACTCTCCAGGACCGGCACTACGCCTCCTCGGACACTCTGGATTGGTGGCCCCTCCTTGGACACTCTCCAGGGTTGGGTGGATACCTTCTCGGATACCCTCCAGGAGTGGCGGGTTCCCCGCATCCGGCTTCTCGCTCCAAGTTGCTGCTCTGTGATTTGGCAATCATCCGAGTTGCAATACTGGTGAAGAAATCTCTCCCTCAGGAGCTAAACAGTACCTAGCCTCTCCAAGAGGGCAATAGGGCAACCACTGCCCAATGGCGGATTCCCTAAAGTTGGAGGATGGCTGATTCCCTCCGGTCGGAGGCTGGCGGATTCCCTCCACTCGGAGGATGACTCATTCCCTCCATTCGGAAGATGACGAAAAGTGTATTCTCACTTCTTCCTACCACAATCGCCATACAAACACCTGCTTGTTTATGAAGGCAAGCACCCGCTTGTTCATGAAGGCAAGCTGCGCCGACAGAAGTGTATTCACGCTTCTTCGCCATACGAGCATCCGCTCCAATAAACAGGCGGGGAGTGACACCACCCCATGCCTTAACAAGGGCCACATCGCCCCGCGGGTCAGGAGTTACCCGCCGGCTAGCCAACGTTGCCGGAAACCCAAGAGGAAAACGAAAGCAACACAACACGAGTCCTATGCAACGGACACTGAGCTCACATACAAGTTCCGGCTAAGTCTTCACCCTTCCTCAGGGGAACAACGCCGCCAAGCAATTCCCTCCACCAGGAGGATAAAGACATTAGCCTCCCTGAAGGCGCCAACCTTTCAGGAGGTGGATACATCAAGTTCTGACTAAGTCTTCACCCTTCCTCAGGGGGACAACGCCGCCAAGCAATTCCCTCCACCAGGAGGATAAAGACATTAGCCTCCCTGAAGGCGTCAACCCTCAGGAGGTGGATAAATCAAGTTCCGGCTAGGCCCTTACCCTCTGCCAGAGCAGCGAGACTCCCAGCCTACAAGAGCAAGGAAAATCAAATTTTGGTGTAGCCCAAAAAGCAAAACAAAACTCCAATTCCCCTCCTCGGATCCCCTCCAGGATTGGCGGATACCACCCACTGGCAGGGAGGGATACCTCTCAACGCCTCGGAATGGGCAACAACGCCCTGCAGGACGGAGTTCCCTGCAACAAAGTGCATCCGCATTTCTCAAAGGTTAGAGTGTATTCACACTTCTCAAGGATTGCCGGACACCCCCCCCCCCCCTCGGAGGATTGCCGGATACCCCCCCACTCGGAGGACTAGCGGATGAACAATGTGTATTCACACTTCTTCAAAGTTTAGCACAATGCAGGTCGGAGTTCCTTGCAACAAAGTGTATTCACACTTCTCCAGGACTGACAAATGTCTATTACGCGGATAGCAATTCCGATTGCACTCCTCGGACAACGGGGACCCCCCCTCGGACGCCGACGACGGGTACACTTCCCTCGGACCTTTTGGAGGGACTAGTGATATACACCCCTCGGAGAGCATAGCCGGAGTTGCCCCTTGCACTCCTCGGACAACGGGGACACCCCCCTTGCTACACCCCTCGGAAGCCGACGGCGAGGACACCTCCTTCGGACCTTTTGGAGGGACTAGTGATATACACCCTTTCGTACCCAGGGTCCCCTCCCACTCAGGCCCGACGCCAAGAGCATACTGGCAGGGTCCCCTCCCACTCAGACCCGACGCCAAGAGAAAAACGGCAGGGTCCCCTCCCACTTCCCTCGAACCTTTTGGAGGGACTAGTGATATACACCCTTTTGTACCCAGGGTCCCCTCCCACTCAGACCCGACGCCAAGAGCATACTGGCAGGGTCCCCTCCCACTCAGAACCAAGCACTTAGCTGTCATGGGCCCACCATACAGATCTTCTCAGATCTTCTCGGACATAATCCCCCAGATCTTGGGATACTTGCCTGACTCTACAGGCACAGGTCACCATCAACCACCTACCACACTGTACTTACTCCTTCTACATATACACACTCATACACCTTAAACGAGGTAAGTAATGAATCTCTCCAGAATTCTTACTCCCATCTCCCACTCTCTCTAACTTGAGCTTCGGAGTGGATTCACAGGGGCCTCCCCCTGTGCAATCCTTCTTGCAGGTTACAAGTTCCTCTAGGGGAGGTGGACAAGGATCGCAGGGAACCCCCTGCGCTTCCTCTTCGGTAGGATCCGACGACTTACAACAACCGGAGACTGCCCTTTAACTGTGAACTCGAGGTTAGATCTTCTCTGATCCAGCTTTGTAGTTTTCACTTAGCTATTTGTATAGAATTGGACCTTCGGGTCACTTCAGAATCAATTTCTAGGTGGTTTAACTTAATCCTTGTTCTTATGTTTATAGATTTGCCGACATCTGTTGTTGATCAGAAGTTAAAAGGTGTGGTTTTCCATTCTCCTGGTAGAGGTGAGTGGCTATCTTATCCCAGCCTCGCTTGAGGGATGCTTGTCTATTGATGATGCTGTATGCTACACTAATTGAACTGTACTGAGAAACTGTGTTGATGATAATAGTTTGGTTCTAATTGCTAATTTGTCTGTCCATTTATTACGTGTGGATCCTGAATTAAATATTTATTTCGTTCCTGGTATGTTGTATGTTCTGATTTGGCTGAGTTGATTTGTTCTCGTGTTGTATCGTGTTGTGTTTGTATGTGTTTTTTTACTGTGGAAATGGCCCTCATGCATGAGCGGAACCTCTTGGGGATGGCGATACGTAACGCCCAAGAGGAAAGGAAGCGAATATGGAAATGGAAAATCCCTGGGGACGGCGATTCGTAACGCCCAGGTTGGAATTGGAAATGAGAATGTGAGTGCTGGGGACGGCGATACGTAACGCCCAGCTGAGTTTCGATAAAATTGAAGAACTTGTTTGAAATCCTATTTAGTTGTGAATTTAAGTTTGCTTGATATTGCCATGTGTTAATGGTTGGGGTGGCAACTCTGGATTGTCTGTGTATTAGTACTTGTTTTATAGGAGAATGTTTAAATATAGTTGTCTTTGGGAAATTTTTAAGACTTATCTATGTTACCTTCCTTTCTATGAAGATGAATCATTGTTTTAAATCAGCACTTTCAATGAAACCCTTTTCTTTCATTAAAGTGATTCTCATGGCATAACTTATGTTTTCGTTAATAACTCCCTCATAGTGCTAATGCAGACATTACTATATATTTCATGCCAAGAAAGGGCATTTTCCTTTTAAATCTTCAATTTCTTAAATTATTTTTTTAAAGTGGGTTTCTTACTTGTTCCTAAACCTATTTTAAACTTAATAAAGATTGTTATCGTTCTTTATAATCTTGCTAAACTGTGTTATTTTCTTAAACTTGGTCATTTCTATTATTTTTCTTGAGTTCTGTTACTACAAGTTTAGTTTCCTCTTTTTGCCTCTTTTACAAACAAATGTTTATATATTTATTTATTTATTCCTTGTTTTACTTGAATGTTTTATAGTCCTCCCTCTTTACGTTGTTATCTTATTGTCACTTAATTGGTTGTGTGTTCTAAGTCGTAGTCTGTGTTGGGTTATTGAAGTTGGTTGCATGTTGACATAGATATGCTTTATCCTTACTCATGATTGTTGATTTGGTTGGCTACCCCTTACCATACGTGGTGGAGCCCTACACTACGACTGGGATGGGTTAGCCGCTCACTGAGTACAACTCACCCCTTTCCTTTTACATTTTCAGATCCAGGTGTTGATCAGGCCACTTCATCTGCTCCGAGAGGGAGTTGACTTGTAGCCCACATCCTTGTCCATGTGGGTGATTTTGGTTTTGAGTAAAGTTTGTATATATTCTAGATTTGTCTGCTCCACTAGTACTTAGGGAAGGGATTTAGGTATCATGTGGTATTATTTTTGTGCAACTTGATTATGTAAGAGATTTCCTGGTAGTTCACTTACTTGGTTATGTTGAAATGATGGTTGCATTGACTGAATGATACTAGAATTGATAGTTACACTTCCAATTGTGAGACTGTGAATGTTTAAGCAACGCTAATTGTAAATATACTGTATTATCAGTTTGATGATGTGTTATGTGATATGAGTTGTATGGTGGGTAGGCTTATGGCATGAGTTCGGCCCATGTCCGTGTCGGTCACGTGCTTCCATAATGGGGGTCGTGACAAGGTTTATTTTAAAATTTAAATATTCTTTTATATGTTCTTTTGAATGTTCTAATAGGAAAGTCTATTCATCATGACCACTAAATATGAGAGAAGCAATTAATGAAAGTAATGAATTCAAAGTAGGAGAGAGAAGCATTTGAACAATAGAATTCAAAGCATTGAACAAACCTGAAGAAGATTCATCACAGATACGATGAATGATGAGCTTAACCTTGTGCATATTTTGAACCATCCTACAAAGTCAAAAAAGAGGATTTGTTTTCCAATAAGCCATTGTTAGAAGCAAAAATGAGAGAAGGGTATTAGAATAAGTATGTAAACGTGAATGCTCTGTTTTATTTGGCAGATTTGTAATAGACTAATTAAGATTTTCAATGGGGAGGGTTAAGAATTCCAGAGCCTAGACATGAAAAAAAAGTTGGCACCACAACCTTTAAGAACTTATAATGCCAAAAATAATAACAAGACTTTAAATAACACAATACAATTATTTAACAAAGAAATTAACCATATTGAACACCATCCATTTTATAGAGTATTCATATATTATGATTGACAGAACATAGACGCACACACAAAAACCATAAGGAAAAGTTACATCGTTTTAATCTTTAGTAACCTTTGAGTTCCAACCAAAAATGACTCCAAGTAGGGCTGACCATATTCAAAATCATCACCAATGAGATAGATCACTTCATCAAAATTCATCAACCCACGATATGTTATTACTTCATCTAAATTTCATAAGAATCATTCTCTCCAGAATTGGAAAAAAGAGTATATGGTGATAGTATTTTAAATTACACATGTACCAAAAATTCAGAGAACGACTAGAAGTACACTAATGAACAAATTACAGTACTTAATTCAAATAGATGCAAATTTCTATCATAAAAGAGACTGGCAAACGGATTTGTGGAAACGGACAGCAAGATGTCAATGTCTTCATATGGAACACCACAAAATGCAGACAAATAATTAGAGAATATAAATAAATTTAGAATTGTGGATATGAGTAATAAGGAAAAGAAATATATAAAAGTAAAAAATGAAAAAAGGAAAGAAAAAGGTGACTCCGTGAGAGGGATAGATGGTGATAACGTATAGTGTTAAATGAAAAGTTGGGTGCAAAATACGGCGTTGTCCAACCCAAAAATGCAACACAAAGCTGGGTTGCACACCAAGTCCTCCAGAGAAGAAAAAACTGAAAGAAGCAGAGACTCACCGTTGACGAGCACAAACTACGATGACAAGGGGCGTTTTCCAACTTCTCTCGCGGCGGCGTTCTCTGCTTCACTCTCACTTGCGACAGCGTTTAGGGTTTGGCCTTTGTGCATGAGTTGCTTTGGCGAATATATAGCCGTTACACAATTTTGAAATTTCGATCGATTTTAGAGCCGTTGGTCCTCTCACTTCCGTTTGGTTTAAGTTGCGGCCTCTCTAGATAAAGTTTCGTTTATTTGAGGTCTCTTCATTTAAAATTGAGAAAATCTATTATTTGGTCCATTCTTTTTTACTGAGTCAACGATTTGGTCCCTCATTTATTAAAATAGACTTTTCAGTCCCTCATTTTACCATAATCATCAATTATTTAGTCCCTCAGTTAGAATCCGTTAAATTACTTGATGACATGGATATTAGATGCTTACATGGTAACGTTAAATGTCATTTTGGCATTGTAGTCACCTAAACCAACCGAACTGAATTAACAAACACAATTAAACTGACCTAAAATTGACAAAGATCCAAATATTTGTATTACACGTGAAGCTTCCATAAATCATAAATTATTGAAGCATTCTCAAATTTCAAATCCTAGGTGGTCTCAAATAGTTAAATATGTGGCATTTAACGTGTCATATGTGCACTTAACGATCAGGTTATCAATGTTAGAAACAGAGATGGGATATATGGATTAACAAGTTCACATTTGTAATTATTGGGGGACCAAATAGTTTATTTCAAAAATACAAGAACCAAATAGTTGAAATTATGAAAAACGAAGGGACCAAATAGTAGCTTTCCTTTGCAAAATATAAATAATTGCAGGGTTGGTTATATAATTATATTCTTTGAATNATAAAATGGTCACTAAAAAGGCTTTGTTTGGGTTTATTTGGGCTAGGATAGTATCCAAAATGGGCTGCTAACAATTCCCCCACACTTAACCAAAGCTTGTCCTCAAGCATCATAAGATATCATCATTTATAAATGCAATTCTCTCCAAACAAATGACCCCAAATTCAAATCAATAAACTCAGAGAACAACTTATCTACCACTTAGCTCACTGAAAAGACCAGAAAACCAATCAACTCCATAAATATTGTGGGTGTGGTTACCAGTGTTCCATGTCATCATTTTTAGTGTTCCATGTCAGCCACACTTTTAAATATTGTGGGTGTGGTTACCAGTGTTGGCCTTTGATACTTTTCAAAAAAAAAAAAGTGTTGGCACTTGGTGAAAAAGCTTAATCGTATTTTAATATAGAGGTAATCCCATTTAATCTAAAACATTAGTTGCCTGTATGTTCTGATACAGAATTATGGAGCACGTATAAGCGGTATGAAATTTTTTATCCCAAGAAAACAAAATTTGTTTGTACTATGTGCTTCTAAGTTCTAAGTTAGGGATGTACTATTACTATATATAGTATAAATTGACCGTCAAATCAGTGTAAAAAAAATACTATGAGGAATGATGGCCCAAGACATATCGATTCAAACAATGATGGTTTCTTTTATATTTTATTTTCTTTGTGGTATTAAAAAATATTTTGACCCTATATTTTATAAGTTTAAAGAATTTTTTTAAGGAAAAATGAATATAATCAGATTCAAGATATATAAAATAAATAAAGAAAAATGAATTATTTGGTCCTTATACTTTATTTAAAATATTAATCTAGTCCCTATAATTTTTTTTGGCCAAAAATATCCTTTAAGTTCTCAAATTTTACATCAATTTTCAATTGTGTCCTTATTATTTGTTTACAGTCAATTTTATCTTCGAAGTTTCAGATTAAAAAACATAATTAAAGTATATTGTTAATTTATTGAAAGAAGTTAGTCAAAGAATAAAATCAACCAAAATATAAAATTTTAAAAATAAAATTGATGGTAAAATGTTAAACTCTTACAAATGATAAAATCAATTAAAATATAAAACTTAGGATGAATTTGAAAATTTATGTGAAGTTTGAGGACAAAAATGATACTTTTGCCAAAATAAAATTATAAGGACTGATGGTAAAACTTCTTGCAAATATATAGGACCAAAAGTGATACGAGACCAAATCTGCAATCTGAGCGAAAGAAATGGGACTAAAAGTGCAACAAAAAATGTTGTGGGACCAAATTGAGACCTGAGCAAAAGTTATGGAACAAAAAATGTACATTGGCCAATAAACAATAATCTAACATAAAGGTGTTAATTGTCCCAAATAAAAAACTCATGGTTCATTTTCGTGCAATTTTATAACTCAGGGTATTATGTGTACATTACCTAAAATTTAGGAAGCGTTTGTGCAATTTAGTCTTATGCTTATCCAATAATTTTTTGGGCAAATTGCAATTTGGTACCCTGTGGTTAGGGCCGTTTCCCA
>QANZ01041140.1:0-13167 GCA_003254925.1 Chamaecrista fasciculata | reverse complement strand
AAAAAAAAAAAAAAAAAAAAAACACAAATTAAAAGCAAATGACAGAGAGACCAAAACTGAAAACGCATAAAATTTAAACCCACTGGAAAACATAAGGAAATCGTCGAGAAACTCAAAAACTCATTCAAAATCCCCAATTCATACTAAAATCTTACTCAAGTAATCGCTCTCAAATGCTTTAAGAAAGAATTTTCGAAAATCCAAACTTTTGAGGAAGGAGGTGATAGAAGATTCTCTTACATTTGGTGATTCTGAGAGAGAAGTTTTGAAATCCCTTACATTTCTTCTATCACCTCCCTTCTCAAAAGATTGGATTTTTTAAAGCATTTGAGGACGATTATTTGAGTGAGATTTCAGTAAGAATTGATATTTTTGGATAAGTTCTTGAGTTTCTCGGCGATTTTTGTACGTTTTCCGACGAGTTTGGAGCATTTTTCGATGGGTTTTAAATTTTCTGCATTTTCAGTTTTGGTCCCTCTGTCATTTGCTTTAATTTGTGTTGTTTTCGCATTTATATTTCCTTTCATGAAAAATTCATGGATTAGAGACCAAGATATAAGGTTTAAAAATCTTCAGGGATGCTCTTTCACTTTCATTTTGATAGTCAGGGACTAAAGTGAAAGGGACTTGAAGTTTTCAGGACTAAACTGTAAATTAAAATAGACGGAGGACTAACGGTGAGAGGTTTTCAAAACATATGGGACCAAAACTGAGACAAAAAAAAATATAGGACTGATATGGGACCTAGAGTAAAGATATAGGACCAAATTCGAGACAAAAAAATTTATAGGACTAATTTGGGAACTTGAGCAAAGTTACAGGACCAAATTCGAGACAAAAAAACTTATAGGACTGATTTGGGAACTTGAGCAAAGTTATAGGACCAAATTCGCACTTTGGCCATTACTAAATAATAAAGATTATTTTTGTCAAAAATATTAATTATGTCTTTAAATTTTATTTCCATGGTCAATTTCATCCTCAATATTTTATATTTTGGTTAATTTTATCCTTTATTAACTTCTTTCAACAAATTAACAACATTCCACAAAAAAAAAACAAATTAACGACAGACTGCATTATGTTTTTCAATTTGAGTTAGGATTTAAATTTATTTTTCTATCAATTTTACATTACGTATCATTAGCTATATAAATTATGTCGTTAATATTTGACTAAAGTAAATGAAAAAGATAAAATTGACCAAAATATAAAACATTGGAGACGAAATTGACATTGCTGTAAAGTTTGGGGACAAAATTAGTGTTTTTGCCTATTACTTTTTTTTAAAAAAAAAATAAGCGAAATTACTAATATCGTCCCAAAAATTTACATAAACTATCAATTTCTTTCTCCAATCTTTTTTAATGGTCAATGTCATCTCTAATTTTTTTTTAGGAAAAAATTTAGGTAAGGTCCCTTATATATTTGTTGTCAAGTTCCTCCAATCAAAAGCTTAATTTACATTCTCTCTCTTCCATGATTGGTCATGCAAAAAGGTGTGTTTAATATTTCTCTCTACCATGATTGGTCATGCATAAAATTTTTCCCACGTGTCAAATGTTTATTGGGGAACCTTATAGCAAAGATATAAGAAACCTTACCTAAGCCTTTCCCTTTTTTTTAATGGTCAATTTTCATCACTAACATGTGGACGTAGGAAACTTTTACTTACAAATGAATAAGTCTTTATTTAGGTTAAAAATATAGTTAAGATTGTCAAAATTAAGAGTTTAAGTGAATTTGGAGAGATGGTGCATGTGAAATCATACTGTAAACTCGAATCATAAAATTGTAAGAGTTTATCTAAATATAGATAGTATAACTTTTAGACCATATGTCTACCACTTAATTAATTTAAATGTATTAAAACATACTCGTTTTTCTTTTTCATTTTTCATTATATATTTACATATAAACAATGTAATTAATAAAATAAAAATCATTTACAAGAATAAAATTATTTAAGATTTATCATATTTCAATAAAATATCTCATAAGTCATTAAACAATTTGATCTAATAAAATTTTAATAAAATACATCATCTAGTTGGAGTCATGTAACATCCTTAATCACTATAAGGACCTGACTTATAATACAGAATAAAATCTTGAGATACATGGCCCTTTTTAATACAAATTGACAACAAAAATTGGCTTAAACAATCATACAAGAGGCTCCGCCTCCAAAATAGCCACGCAGGGCCCAATATAATATTCCAACTTAGAACAATTACAAACAAAATACACAGAGAGGCTTCCATCTTGGCCGCCCTAGCGAAAATCCTGCACAACAAAGACTAAAATGTTTCGTAGGATGAGAATAATATTCTCAGTAGAGTTATAATGATTCTACTTTAACCACATCCCTCAACAAAACCAAACTTCAAACCATGTTTACCCCAAGCAACATGAAATATGATAAATAGCACAATTATTCAATGAGGTTATCTTTTCAAAACTTTAACATATTAGCTGGTCGTGACCGCATGCCACCCGCAACCGTGATACCTCAAAGTATAACCAGCAACCAAAACTATCAAAAATAACATTAATACCATACAGCTAGCCGTGACCGCGTGTCACCTGCAACCATGATACCTCAAAGTATAACCAGCAACCAAAACTATCAAAATTAACAATAATACCATAAAGCTGGTCGTGACCGCGTGTCACCCGCAACCGTGATACCTCAAAGTATAACCAGCAACCAAAACTATCAAAATTAACAATAATACCATACAGCTGGCCGTGACCTAAAATTTTACATTAATATCTTGAAATCCTAATTTAAATTTCAAGATCATATCTTGAAATCGAAAATTTGAAAGCACACTTCCCATTGGTTGGAATGAGTCAAGATGATTTGAATTCTTCATTAAAATATTACATTAATATCTTAACCTAAAATTCAAAATGCATTCTTGAAATTCAAAATGCAAGATCAAATCTTGCATTTGATCCTCCAAGAATGCGCCCCCCTATATTAGTTTATAGAAATTTAATAAATAAGAGAACAATTCTAACTCTTAGGAAGTTATAATCAACTTTATTAATTTCCTTAACAAATTGAATTAAAATATTACCCTAATATCTTAATTCAAATTCAAGTCTTGAATTCAAATTAACAAAATCATATTTCATCAATTTAATCCAAGAGTGAGGCGCCACCTCATCTTGTTATCAAATATTAGAGAATTTAATAAATCAATAATCCCCTAACTCTTGGGAGACTTAGTCAATTCATTATTCCCCAATATTTTAAACAAGAATTCAATTGTAAATAGATTAATCAAATTAACTATTTAACAATTAATATATTTAAACTTGTCTAACAAATTTAAATATCACAAATGTAGAATTTATTTAAGACAAGACTTCATGTCCTAAGACATTCAACTATGTCTTAAATTGTGTCACTAAAGTGACTCACGAATTAAACCCTAATTCGTGTCCCATTACAGTATCTTGATTCTGCTCATGTGTGACCCAGCAGGCCTCATGTGAAATTGGCAGCAAGCCATCTCTATGACTCACAAGTCGAGAGCGGATTCTAGCAAGCTATCACGACTACCCAAAACACGTGAGTTATCGTTTTAACATCAACGACTTAACTTTAGTACCACCTTGTCATAATCCCTATTGTCACACGATATCTTGGTCATGGATAAGGCATGGGAAAATCATCCTTGCAATCCAAACCATAACTTTCTCGATTCCTTGAGTTAGTCCCATTACCCTGTGTGGCCACATATTCCTTGAACAAACTCATCGAGGGGCCCAGTCAAATATCTCTCAACTTAATGAGGGACAAAATTCCTTATTGATCAACCACATTCCTCAGCACGACAAACAACTAAACTCGTACCTAGCCTGTATGGCTACCCTATTACGGGCAACGTTGGACTAGGCCAAAGTTCAGCATCTACAACGCCAGAATAATGAAAACCTCAGGTCTAAGGGCATCGTGACAGGTGTACATGAGAGACTAGCTTATGATTAAACCCATGCAGGACTCTCTGGGTCGGTCCAGCAACTTGTAACCCTTTACATAATTGCTCCATGACTCTCGAGAAGCATCACATGCGTGTATCTCCATACACCGAAGTCATACTGGTCTTAGTTCATTCACGTTCCCACGTGAATAATCGACCAGGGATATATAGTTTAGAATAATTATCACATAATTAATCAAGGATTGTTATCATAGTAAACATGCTAATAATATGATAACGACATAATTTATCATTCATAAATCAATCAAACAATATGTTCATACATATAAAATGATTGGCCCTAGGGCACAATCTCCATCAGTCAGTTCCTTGGTCAAGTCCAATCATCCAAACTTCTCGCGCTTTGCATGTGATTGTTTAGGGGTATTTATGGCACACATGATTGAACTGCACAATTTGGTAATTAGACGTTGTGGGGTGCCTAACACCTTCTCCACACGTACTAACTCCCGAACCCAACTCTGTTTTTAAGACCAGTTTGCGAAATTATTTTTAAAAAAGGTTTTCTAAAGTTTTCCTTAAAAATTTTAGTGGCGACTCCATGTCAAAACGTTGTTTTTGAAAATGTTTGCGAATGTTTTCAAAAATCGTTTTAACCCCTCTTTTTGCGCTGTGCGCGTCGCATTTCGGGTGCGACAAACTGTATTGGCGGAACTCTTACGTTTAGTTGGGATTAACTGATGTTATTGTTATTGTTGTTTACTTTTGCTTAATATATTCTTTTTTTTTTTGTGAAAAAAAATTATGAGTTGGGCAACAGTTAACAATATATTCAATGTCTTATGAGTCATATGTTCATTGTGTTGTGTTGCCAAATGAATAAAATGCATAATGCTTTAGAACCAAAATTTATTTCATAATTATCCAAAATATTATTTAAAAGTATTGAACAAGTTTGAGTTTTAAATAATTTAGAATTAGTATATGATTTCTATTCTAAATTAAATGGTATATCTTATACCATATCTTTTGTAATTAATAATATATGGATTGCATTTATGAAATTATTTTTATTATTTCAGTTTGTAAAATAAGTTTCTTTCCTCATTTTCTTGTACCATTAATTAATATTTTCCTTAATTTTCTTCCTTTTAAATCATAAATGAATATTATTTTCCTCCCACTATTATTATTCTTTTTGATCACTTTGGTGATTGTGCAATAGTGGCGTTTCCTTTATATGCCTTTTGTCTATAAAAACGTGTACATGTCTATTATTTTCAATGTAGATGATGGCCCTATCCAGGTGAGGCTAACTGATCTAACTTCGCTTCAACAGGATAGTATAATTTGGGTCGGTAATCTCTGGGCTTGCAACTCTCAACCACTAATTGTTGGATTCTATCTGCTAGCCTTCAAAAATTTTGCTCAAACTTTGTGGGCTAATCCGTCAGTGTTTGATTGATGGCTATTGCTTGATCAATGGGCTTGGCGAGACTGTGCCAAATTGGATCCATAACTTCATGGGCTAACCCTCTATTTTTGACATAACTCCACATTGCATCCATTTTGTGTACAAAGGCAGTGCAAGATGTAGCACAATGGTGACTTTTGTTTATGGGCATCCGAAACTACAATAGCCACTTTTTGTTTTATCTTGTAAAAATATCCCTAGGAGAGAAGTAGACCACCTAAGTTTGAGGCTATGTGCAGGCTAATGGGTAATGCTTGCTGTAATGTTGTGAATTTGGCTTGGAATGAAATGTTCAATGGTTCCCTAGCGTATACCTTGATGCAGAAAATTAAACATACGATGGCAAATCTAATCCAATGGAACAAAGAAGAGTTTGGCCATGTTCCTTCGAAAACTATCACACTTTCAAATCAACTCCAACACATTCAAACACAAATTGCTTCTTGCCACCCTGCCAGCAATGATGCCATCACATTATTGACAGAAGAATCCAAAACAAGGAAGGAACTTGCTGAATGGCTGCACAGAGAAGAAATTATGTCTTAAAACTTTATATAAATTGTCAATTTCGTCTTTAATATTCTTTTGCGATCAATTTCGTCTTCAATGTTTTACATTTTGATCAATTTTATTGTTTGACTAACTTCTTTCAATAAATTAATGAGAGACTGCATCCTGTTTTTCAATCTGAGTTAGGATTTGAGTTTTTTTTTCCCTTTCAATTTTACATTATATATCATTAGTCACGTAAATAATATCATTAATATTTGACTAAATAAGAGCAAAGTCTAAAATTAACCAAAATATAAAACAATGAAGACGAAATTACTAGAAAAAAAATATCGGGGATGAAATTGACAGTTGGTGTAAAGTTTGGGGACAAAATTAGTATTTTTTTCCTATTACATTTTTTTTAAAAAAAATCTAGCCAAAAACATTAA
This sequence comes from Chamaecrista fasciculata, assembly GCA_003254925.1. Taxonomy (NCBI): domain Eukaryota; kingdom Viridiplantae; phylum Streptophyta; class Magnoliopsida; order Fabales; family Fabaceae; genus Chamaecrista; species Chamaecrista fasciculata. The sequence continues at coordinate 6,796 of QANZ01041140.1, read as the reverse complement.
TTTCGTTCCCAAACTTTACACTAAGTGTCAATTTAGTCTCATATCATTATGACATCGTTCATACTTGATTGTTTTATCGATAAACTACGTCTTTTGCCTTTGCTTCCCACTTCTTCTCATAGAAATTCTACAAGGAGAGAGAAGAGAGATGAGATAGAGATTAAGAAAGATATATATCTATATATATATTATTTATATAGAGTATAGAGTGGGGGGGGGGGAGGGGGCGATTATTTCTCTTGCCTTTAATTAGTAAATTAGTGACGCAAACTATATTGTTATTGCAAAATAGTATGAATGTATATAAATTGGTTTGGCCATGACTCTATTTATAGTATTATTCAGCACATAGTTACTTTTGTTCAGCACATGGTATCACACCTGAAAGATGACGTGTACAACGCGAAAAGAGAGTTAAAACAGGTTTCGCAAATCTACAATCTACAATCTACAATCTACAATATTCATCAAAACAATGTTTTGCCTTTGACACGTGTAAGCACCTGGTGAAAAGTAGCTAAAATTTTTTTTCTCATGCACTGATTTCTTGACACGTGTCTTGCTTATCATATTAAAAAAAATTGTTCAGTAATCTAAACTGGCGCTAATTTCTTGATTGTTTTTCCCAATTTCTTGATTTTTCACATGCTTCTCCCTTGCCAACGAGATCACTTTGCTTTTTCTCCTTCAAACTGGCGTTGATTTCAAATTTGAGGATGCAATTCAAATTTCAAATTCATCTATCTCATCAACATTCCTCTTTTATCTCTCTCATCTCTTTCCAATTCATCTCTCTCATCTTCCTCACCTACCCAATTTCTTTCTGAGCATTCCATCATCAGAGTGGATAGTCTCCGCCAGATTTTTCCCCCCCCCCACATTTCTTCACCTTCTCACATTTCTTCCTCTTCCTCAAATTTGTTTCCAAATTTCAACATTGGACGCAAGCCGACCTTCCTCTTCCTCTTCGACGAACCTGACGCAAGCCCTCACCTTCACCCGCCCCTAGGGGAACACTGTCGTCAGTGATGGCCACTGGCTCTTCTTCTACTCCAAAGAAGGAATGCGATGGATTAGTATCTACAGTATCGAGGTTTGCTTTTTTCATTTAGAAAATTGATTTGGTTCTTCGTGTTTCTGATGTAGTATCTACTTTCATCTTCAGTCGACAAAACTATTCCTCTCTTAGCAATTCTTTTTTTATTTTTTCATTTGTTATTTGATTATTGGGTTACTGCATAATTCTTTTCTTTGCTTCTGGATTCATGTTGTGATTTGGTCTTGAAAGAGAAAATTGGTTGGGTGATCCTTATTGACTTTGTGCATACAAGCTGTTTGATGAAATGTCCAAATGACTTTCTCTTTTTGTTATTACATATGTTTGTTAACTGTTTGTTGAATCTGGCATCTCTATCATCTCATAATATACGTCTTCTGAATTTTTTTTACATATCATCAGAAAATGTTCATATTTCTCAAATTAAAGTTGATATAATATTGAACTGAACTGTTTTAGTACTGCTTCTATTTTAGTAAATAATGGAGTTAGAGAAGCAGAGAATGGAGTTTACAAAGGATCTCGAATTTCAAGAGGATGAAACAACTCAAATATGCATCCACCTCAGGTTTGTTCCCAGACTGTATTTTCCCTTATTGACTCTCCAATTGTATATCCTATTCTAGACTTTGATAATTTGTTAGCTCTTTTGCTCTCACTTTTGAGAATCTTTGCTAATAGATGAATGTTCATTGTAATCCAGTGGTAGGTGCTTGCTAAAATGCCTGAACCTGATGTTGTGTCTTGGACGACATTAATTCAAGGTTTTGTAGCTCAAGGAAATCCCAAGGAAGGTATAAATTAAATTTGTGCTGTGAGATGAAGATGGACTGATGGAACTACTGTGGGAATTAGACTTTGATGATGGACTTTTTATGCACATTTGAATGATTTAATTTATATTTTTTGATGTGATCACAATGGGGTGATCTTATTTCAAATTTTTCTCTTATCACATCCAACTTAAGCAGGCAAAATACATTTTTTCTTTAGTTAAATATCTCAAATTTGTCTTAATATGTCGATCGCCTATAAAAGAGAATGTTCAAATAACAAATAAGGCAAAGGCACCACTGCTGATAAATTTGCAGTGATGTACAAATCAGTAAGATTGTAGGAAAAATAAAACAAGTTCACTGTGTATGTTCAAGGTATTCTGTTTTAAAATTCTCGGTGCAACCTGTCCGTGGTTCTTGGAGAAGATAATTTCCATGGCATTTCCAGCATGTCATTTGGCATCACTTTAGCATAGTCATTCCAATAACTCCCCGTGAAATGTTCTTTTTGTATGGCTATTGACTGGTAAAAGACTCCTCTTATAACTTTTCTGTGTTGCATTTACCATGTACTACATGCTCTTTTGCAGGTATACTTCAAAGCTACATATCCTTTTAATGAGCGATGGCAAAGTGTGTGGATTATCACAGCTTTCTGGGACATTCTTGCATTTGCATTGCTCTGTGTCATATGTTATCTCTGGGCTCCATCTCAAAGCTCTCAAAGGTGTATTATATTTTTCAATTTCTATGTATTCAACATGTTCTCTTTCAACATTATTATTGGCTGTTATTTCTATAGAGAACTATTTTTCGTTGGATATCTTAACAAGTTGGCTAAAAGCTTTGCAAATTTACCCTACTTCTAAGCTTTGTAGATTGCCTTGCCCAGGAGAGATACATCTATTATAAAGAAAAACTGAAGCCGCTTAGTATTCTCCAGTAGAAGATCGCTATTTATCAAGCTAATTTGTTGGGTTGGATCCAGGTAAAAAAATTGATTTACATATATATATTAGAAATGTCTGCAGTTGGGGTTTAGGGTTTAGGATTTAGGGTTTTAATACTTTTAAGGACTAAACTGGAATGTTTGGAAGAGTTTTGGGACATTTTACAATTTTATTTTGAGGATTTGNAAATTCGGGGACCTATTTGTCAATTTCCATAAATCAGGGACCAATTTGTCAGCGACCCAATAATCCGGGGACCAATTTGGGAGTTTACTCGTTGGGCAACAAGATCTATATATTCAAAATGTCTTATGAGTCATGTGTTCTTTGGGTTGTATTACCAAATGAATAAAATGTGTAATGTTTTGAAACCAAATTTATTTCATAATTATTCAAAATATTGGATAGGTTTGAGTTTTAAATAACTAATTCCTCAATAATTATAAATTAAAATTATTATATGGTTTCTATTATAAATTAGAATTATTATATGATTTCTATTATAAATTAAAGTCCAAAATGTAAGGAACTCCCTTGAACTTTGGGGCATGTGTGCATTACCTCCCAGAACTTAAAAAATGCATAAATTAGGCCCTGAACTTTAAATTTGGTGCAAGTAGTGACCTCCTTTTATTAAAATTCTGTTAATATTTAACAGAATGTGAGTCAACATGTCTTTAATTTAGCCAACTCATTCTATTAAAAGCCACATACATGCTTCAATCTCTCATAAGTTGTCCAATTGTGATGGAATCAAACTGATCCACTAAGCTAGATTTTGGCCTCAAAAGCTCATTAGATACTTGTTCCATGGTTGGACGAGATCTTGGACTTGCATTCAAGCAAGAAAATGCTATCTTTGCAATCAATATCACCTCTTCATTAATTGGTTCAATGGGTAGAGGAATTCTTGGGTCTAACACATCCTTCAACAATAAGTCATACGCACTTGGTGTCTCTGATAAAGAAGAAATAAGCTCACCAGGATGCATCCCCATTATGATTTCCAAAGTCAGCACTCCAAAGCTATAAACATCACATTTTTCATTTGCCTGCATCATGTAAGCAATCTCTGCAATAGGATGAGCGTTTTTGTGATGTTAGTAAAGAAGGAAAACTATTGCAATTTGAGAAGTAACAAAAAAAAAATTCAAAGTGCACTTTTAGTCTTATATCTTTTGCTCAGGTCTTAGTTTGGTCTCTATATTTTTTATGTTGTACTTTTGCTCTCATATCATTTGTTCAGGTCTCAATTTAATCTCATATCCTTCTTTGTTACACTTATAATTTGGTTCAATATTTTTTGGCCAGATTGCAGATTTGATCTCATATCTTTTGGTCAAGTTGTAGAATTGATCTCATAACTTTGCAAGAGGTTTCACATTATAAGACTAACGGTGAAACTTTTTGCAAAGATATAAGACCAAGCCAGCAACAAAAGACATGTGACCAATTCTGCGCTTGCCCAAAAGATATAAGACCAAAAGTATACTTTTGCAGGAAAAAAAAAAAAAGACAAAAAAGGAAGAAAGAAACTAACCCGGTGCAGCATACCCAAAGGTGCCTGCAAACATGGTCATATTATTTGAGTCAAGCTTCAGAATCTTAGCCGTTCCAAAGTCCACAAGGTGAGCTTCATATTTTGAATCTAAAAGAACATTCTTGCTAGATATGTCACGATGAACTATAGGACTTGAGCAACCATGATGCATGTGAAACATTGCACTAGCAACGCCTTTAACAATGTTCACCCTCTTGTTCCAACCTAGCCTTGTGCCTTGTCTCTCGCTCTTTAGGATTTTATCCAAGCTACCACCTTCCAAGAACTCATAAACTAGAAATGAGAATTTTGAATTTGAGCAAAATCCATATAGCTTCACAATGTTACGATGCTTGATTTCTGTCAAAGCTCGAACCTCGCTAGTGAAGGCCTTAAGGTTGGAGATCTCCCCGTCCGGTATCGAATGAAGCTTCTTCACAGCAAAAATTTGACCAGTGGATAACTCAGCCTTATACACACTTCCTTGGCCTCCCATCCCAATGATATACTTATCATCAACATCATTTGTGGCTTCAATGATGTTTTCATACATGACTTCCCTTTCAGAACCCCATACAAAATAAAGATCTTGAGTTGGTTCTTCTTGATCATGATCCTGACTTTTTGTTTTTCTTGCTCTTTGACAAAGAATGAATATAAATCCAACCATCAATAGCATTGCTATTCCCAAAATGATGAAAACTATCAATAGCTTTACTCTTTTGCTCTTATGACCTATTGGAGCATCAAGGCTATTTTGGCAAAGATTCAAGCCAGTGATATTTTTACCACACAAGCCTTTGTTATTCCTCACTCTTTCAAATGAAATGTTTTCAAAGGCAGGATGATTTGGAAGGGAGCCTTCAAATTCATTGTATGATATGTCAACAGAAGTCAAACTTAACCACTCATTAAAATCAAATCGAATTTTTCCATAGAGATGATTATGAGAAAGGTTCAATTTTTCCAACCATTTCAAATTTCCTAGTGTTGGTGGTATTGTTCCCCTTAGCATATTTCCACCAAGATCAAGATCGCTAAGAGATTGAAATTGGCCTAGCTCATAGGGAATGTTTCCTACAAGCCTATTGTTGCTCAAGTCTAGAATCAACAAATTGGTCAACTCTCCAAGCTCTCCTATCTTTGTGGGAATGTTGCCAGAGAATTGATTATTGCTCAGATAAAGTTCATTCAATGAGCTTAACTTCCCTAATTCCATTGGAATCTCACCACTCAAATCATTTTCTGCCAAATCCAATGTTATAAGATTCTGTAATGATCCTATCTTTGTGGGAATGTTGCCAGAGAATTGATTATTGCTCAGATAAAGTTCATTCAATGAGCTTAACTTCCCTAATTCCATTGGAATCTCACCACTCAAATCATTTGAAGAGAGGTTAAGCCGCCGCAGGCTAGTTGCCTCCGCTAATTCCGGCGGTATGCCACCAGAAATATTGTTGTTGGAAACCAACAAGCCTGTGAGGGCAGAGAAGCTCCCCCATGCTGATGAAAGGTGGCCGTGAAACTTATTGCGACTCAAATCGATGTAAGTCAAGTTCGGATACACACCGAAATCTTCTGTTATATTTCCAACCAACTGGTTACCATCAAGCCTAAGCCTAATAAGACTAGAGCAGTTCTGGAGGCTTCTTGGAACTGAGCCAACAAAATTGTTTGAACAAGCAGAAAACCTTTGGAGTGTCCCACCAAGGCAAATTTGTTGCGGCAATTGGCCGGTGAAATTGTTCCCACATAGTTGCAAGTTTACCCAATTGGTAAGATTGTCCAATTCTGGTGGAATCTTGCCACTTAAATTGTTCATATGCAATTGAAGGATGTTTAGTCTTGTCAAGTTGCCTATGGTGGAAGGAATAGGTCCAGAAAGACTATTGGCAGAAAAGGCAAGCTCATTCAAATTGACCAAATTTCCTATGGAGATAGGGATTGGTCCATAAAGATTGTTCATAGAAAAATCTAAACTAGTGAGCTTTGTCAAGTTTCCTATGGAAGTTGGTATTGGCCCAAAGAGTTTATTGCCAATAAATTCAAGAGCTATCAGAGAATTAAGATTCCCAATACCAAAAGGAATAAGACCAGAGATATTGTTATTATAAAGGTAAAATTGCTGTAACTTGGTCAAATTACCAATTGTAGAAGGGATTTCACCAGATATCAAATTCTCTGACAAATCAAGCTGTTCAAGATTACCCAACATCCCAATCTCCATAGGAATTGAACCAGTGAGATGATTGAAAAGAAGAAAAAGAAGCTTGAGGTTCCTCAAGTTCCCAATTTCTGGAGGAATAGTCCCAGAGAGATTGCATTGAGTAAGATCAAGCTGGTTAAGAGTCCCTAATGATCCTATTTCTTTAGGAATGGAACCACTAAGTGAAGTATAAGACAGTTTCAAGTTTAAAATGGTGGACAAGTTACCAATTGAGTGAGGAATAGGTCCATAAATCTGGTTTTGGCT
>QANZ01041110.1:141837-152773 GCA_003254925.1 Chamaecrista fasciculata | reverse complement strand
TTGTTTTAGGTGATGTTTTAGCTCCTACCCCATCGCCAGCATCTATCCAAGAGCCAAATATTGCATCGAGTGCAGCTGCAAGTCCACTTATTTCTACTACTCCTAGTGTCGTACCACCATCGCCAAACTTGTCAACTGATGAGTCTCACATGCTTGGCACATCACCAGGTGGCCCAACTTCAATAAATATAACAACACCTATCGTAGGAGTAAGTGGTAGAAGAGTTATATCGGTGGATTCGACCAAAAATCCGTAAGTATTAGTGATATTACAATTTTTTACTTGTAAAAATACATAGTTATTTCATAATATTAAAAAATGTGCAGGAGACGGTTTACTCCCGATAAGGTGACTCGTGAAATTACGTCGCCTTTACTCATGAGGAAACAGCCACGAAGGAAACACCCTTCGCCTTGGCATATGGGCATGAAGCAGTGATACCTGCTGAAGTGAACATCCCAACCGAGAGGATAATCAACTATCTGAGTACCAATGATGCCAACTCCAGACTTGAAGAGCTGGATAGCTTGGAAGAAAGAAGAGAAGTTGCAGCCATTAGGTAAGCTGCCTACAACCAAATGGTTAAGAAATACCATGACTCCAAAATCAAACCCAGGACCCTTGAACTAGGGGACCTGGTACTCAGAACTTTGGAAAACAACAGGAAGGATCCTAGACACGGAAAGCTGGGACCAAACTGGGAAGGCCCATACAGGGTTACAGAAACCCTGCCTGGCAATGCCTTTAAGCTGGAGACCTTCGAAGGTAAGCCACTTCCAAACGCCTGGAACATGGCCAAACTTAAATTTTATTTCCCTTAGTAAGGAAGCGCTGTAACAACCAAAGAAGGCCACTGAGCCAATTGTACTGAGATTCTAAATCAATAAAGTGCATTTTTTCCCTAACACACTGTGTTAACTATATTAAGTTGCTCGGGGGGACGCCCTCGAAACAGCAACAAAAAGGCCCTCGAAGGAGCCTTGTGAGTATGGAACTCACCAACCATGCAGATCGTCCCTCCCTTGGATGACTAGCCAAAAACTTAGCTTATGATACGCAAACGCTCGAAGCGTGCCCACCGTGAGGCAGCACTTGAACGTGCAAACAATACGATAATCAAATCAAAGCATGGAAAACGCGAGTCAAACATAACAAGCAAAGCGAGGAATAAAAGCGCGGAGAGAAAACATAGCTAAGCTAAGGCATAAATTTACGGGCGACACCGCCCAAATATTCAAAAGTGGCACGAAGGCTACACCATCAAAATCAAATGTGGCATGAAAGCCACAACAAATCCACAAAAATTAAAAAAGCGCACACAGGCCCATAGCAAAACAAACATAGGCACTCAGGCCTAAGCATCAGCAGGGGCATCCTCAGCAACTCCAGCACGGGGGGCTTCCTCAGCAAGGGCGTCCTCATCTACGACGTTATCATCCTCAACGACATTATCTGAACGATTCCCCTCCTCAGTGCCATGGACATGAACGCCCTCCGTTTCAGGAATCGTGGCGCCCTCAGCTGCTTCTTCTTCTTCACCTGGAAGAGGAACCACGCAATTCGGGAACCAGGGAAAGTCGTCATCACCCCCGAATTCATACCCCTTCAGCGCATAATTCTCGGGCATTCTGGGATCTTCACTACAGGGTCAGAGTCTATTGGGTCCTGGATGAGTCTGCCCTCAACTATCTTATTTGGGCATATCCCTGAAATATCCAAGTTGGGGTTGCGCAACCTCAACTGCTAGATGGCGTTCTAAAAACCTATGGGATTGGTAGGAGGACTTGGAGCCGTAGTAGGCTCATGAATCGTAAGGTTCCCAGGTTTCCTTGGGACAGAAACGGGCTTCTTCTTCGAGGACGCCACCACTTTCTCTTTCCCCTTGTCCCCCCGAGGACGCTTGGTCCAGATAACATCGGCCAAGGAAGCCTCAACCACTGAAACGTAAACCAAGAAGAGTTTAGAAACAATCAGTATAAGATGAAATATCGTGCAAGAACAAAAAGAGACACATACAACGCTTGGGATCAAAAAGGTCAGTGGTGATCAACCGCAGCGCCACCAAGCGCTCATCAACGGTTAGGTCCCTCCAGTTGCATTCGAAGGGCCCGAGTCGAGGCCTCCTCCATGATAAGGGAAACATGGCGCTCTCATCCGACACGCGAACCCAGAAAGGCCGGTCAGATCCCGACTCCTTAATAAAAACAAACTTATATTGTCATTCCTTGGGATTGCTAACGGCATGCTTCAAAATCTTGGGGCGCCCCGGACACCTGTAGTAGGAGATGAAGTAATTATCCACCCAGCGAGGGTAGAAAAAATAGAAAAACAACCGGGCTGTTGCGGCAACGCCATCCCTCTTGCATTTGGCGACAAAGCCCAACAGGATGCGCCATCCATTAGCACTAACTTGAATGGGACAAATATTCATAATGGCTAGAAGATCCAGGACCACAGGGTTGAAATGCATTTCTATATCACAACCCCCAAGAGCGTGCTCGAAAATCAGAAAGCCTCTTTCGTCGGTGTAGAGCATATCCGACGATGACGCCAGGTGACTCAAGGTGGAAATCTCACATCCCGACGACCGACGACGCGGCGAGGACGCCATCAATTTTCGGTTGAGCCCCTCGAGTACGTCCACACCAAAGTTCCAGGTGTAGTACTCCTTCACCACATCGCTAGTCAGATCCAAGAACGCCTTCTGCACCTTTTCATTGGGTCTCTGACGGCGCCAATCAACTACGGGACGCGCATTTCTCGTGACTTCGGCCCTATCGGGACCACACGGCGTCGTCTCCCCCTTGACCCAAGGAACGTTGGGCAACTTAGGATTCTGAAAAAGAAACCACTCAGGGTGAGCTTGAAAATCAACTTCCTCACCATAGATCATTTGCTGAGGATTGCCATCCCCTATGGATGCCCAGACAGGAACATCAGCGCCACCCGCTTCCTCGGGTACAGTTGACCCCTCATCTATGGACGCCGACACCGCAGGAGTAGATAACATCTCGTGAATCTCCGACGACGTGGACGAAGACAAGTCAGCAAGCACTTCTTCAACCTCTCCTGGAAGGTGAGACGAGGACGCCCCCACATCACCATCTCTCCTATCCATAGGAGACGCGAATCTAGCAGGCACTGATGATTCAGGAACAGAGTTATTGGGCGTTGACGTTCCAGGCGCTCTCGCACTGTTTCTAGCAGCTGAGGAAACATGACAATTATAACCCATTTTATGAAGAACTCTTCTCCATTCACCAGCAAAAAGGGGGGAAACGCCCTCGGGGAACAAGGGATCGTTTGGGAAAATGACCCTCAGCGGTTGTGGTTGATCACCAAACTCAGACCAGAATTCAAAAGATGAAGAAGATGACGAAGATGAATTGGAAAGGTTAGAAAACTTAAATTCATCAAAGTCCATGGTACTGGAGAATCAAAGAAGAGTCCTCAGGAAAAACTGGGGAAGATCTTGATGAGCATTACGAAGAACGCGAAGAACACTATGAGTAAAACTCAACAAAAAAAACATGCATTACATAAAAAACAACCAAAGGAAGTATCACAATGCTCACCAGAAGTCGCCGGTCGCGGTAATCGGAGCCGAAAGAGCGGTGGCATGGATGAACAGAGCGTCGCGAACATGCAGTTCTGGCGAGGAGTTCAGAGAAAGCAAGGCAGAGAGAGAAAACTTGAGAAATTGAAGATGGCAGAGTAAAGAGGAAAGGAGGGAGAATTGGCGGTTTTAAAAAACCTTTCACGAAAACCAAAATAACGCATTAAATGCGCCCCCCCTCGGTCCACGTTCCGCCATCATGATGGAGAATTGGCCAATTGCGCTGTGACACGTGGCCACGATGCGCTGACATGCAAAAAACGAAGTGACACGCAACGTCAGCAGAGAAACTGGAACGACGAAGGAAAAAGCAATCAGGCCCGAAGACGCCATATTAGGCAAACCTTCCTGGATCTGCAAGATGAAACCCGTGGCGTCAACGACGATAACGCCCATGAGGTTACAGTCAGTGTCAAGGACACCCTCGAAGGGGACTCCACTGATGGGGACACAGCTTCACTTCTTTTGTTGGGACTAGTGATAATAGGCCCAATAATTAGGAGGCCCAAATGACAACATATGCCCTTGGCCCAATGCACCAAATACCCACTGGACAAGTTGAAGGGTCGTGAACGCCCTACATCATGCCCGGACAAGGGCGCCCATAAGCACGAAGGCTGAGGGCGCCCACGAAGCGGAGAATAAGGAAACATTCCCTGAATCAATCAGGAACCAATCAAGGATCTATCAAGATCCGCTGTCAATCACGGCAAATCACTCAGAGATCCTTTCCCGTGATAACGCCTTAACCATCAAGGCACCTTTCACAGAAAAGGAAATTACATGGGAGCCAAGGATCACAATCAGATCAGCCAGGATCACAATCAAGCATCCAGACATTTATGGCAAGATCACACCAGATCACCCTCAGCCAGTATAAAAGGTTAACCCTTCACACTGGAAAAAGGTACGCTCTCTACTTAGTCAATTGAGATTATCGAGCTCATAACCCTTACTAACTTAAACATCGGAGGTGAATCGCAGGGCCACCCTGTGCGTTCAGTGTCTTGCAGATAACCTTGAACCCAGAGTTGCCTCATATGAACCAAGTAATGACCCCCGGCCAGAACCTAGTTCATCAACATATATATGATTATGGTATATTTGGTACTGTAGTAACTAGCTCATTTTTATATAATGGAGTAAGATCTTAACCACGTGTAGTTATAATATGTCATATGCTATACTAATATTCTCATTATGTTATGATAACAAAATGATCTTCTATTTTTAAACTAAGATCATTAATACATGACAACTAATTATTTATGAATAATAAGAGTATAAGGTACAAAAAAAAAACTAAAAAAAAAAATGAGTGATTTGTTTCAATTTGGGCGATCATGCAAAAATAGTGCTTTTCAAACCAAACTAAATTATTCGTGTATTGGTTTGGTTCAATCTAATGAATTTGATTTGATTTTGAACAACACTTATCGAGATAATTTATACAAAATGGAAAAAAAATCAAAGTTAAAACTTTGTTTTACTTTCAAATTTTTATGTGAATTTGGTTTTAGTATTCTATTCTTTTTTGTTGTTTTGATTTAGTCCTCAAATATTCTAATTTATTCCACCATTAATCCAAAATATGATTTCGTCTAATTTGTATTGTTCTTTATGAGTTGAAAACTTGACCTGAACAATTTCTCTCTCATTTATTCTATTAACTGAGTTGGCAGAGAGAGGGAAAAAAGTTCTTCCTTTTTAGAAAGAAAATCAATAATAAATTTATCTTTAATTTGTGAGTATAAAAAAAAATCTCTCCTAATTTACTAATTGGGATATGTGTGAATGAAAAATCATTATCTTAATTGTTCATATCAGAGTTAACAATAAAAATCTAACAAAATTATATTTTAGATTAACGATAAAACAAATAGAAATACTTGAAAGCTAAAACGGAACAAAAAAATTTCAAGGACCAAAATAAAATTTATCTTATAATTCAAAGATCAAAATAAAATCTTGACCGAGTTCAATTGAGAATCGAAGTAATTACTAACTAGGTAAAATGAAGATATTTTGAAGCTTTTGTCTCTTTTGTCTTCACTCTTTTATGGTACATTTTGTCAATTAAAATAAATTATAAGAAACCCTAGCGGTGCCGCTATGCTCTCTCCTTTGTGAGAGTCTCCCATTCTCTCCTCTGTGAGAGTATGACTTTCTCTTTCCACTGTGAGAGCTTCTTGGTTAGGGTGGACGATGGTGGCTTATATGGACGCTCGAGTCGACGGTGTGTCGAAAACGGATGAGGACGATGATGGATGACAGTGCGGTGTTTCAACGGTTTGGATTTCCTTCGGTGGGGTTCGGCGTGAAGCTTGGCGAGATCTTGCAGTTTGAAGATCTATTGGGGGAAGGAAGATTCGCAAGTTTTTCTGCTAAGGTAAGTGTCCTAACTGATATAGATGAACCGATTTTCACTGGTATGCTCTATCCTAGATCTATTCTTGAAAGATTTTGGGGATTTTTCATGTTCCTTAATAAATTAGGGCACGATCTGAGTATGTGTATCGACTATGGGATTAGAGATGAGAAATCGATTTTTGGAACCTGCTGGTTGCATATAAAGGTCAAAAGTGTACAAAAGATTCTAGTGGTTGAAGCTGAGGACTATAATGAAAATTTGGTGGGACTAAAGGAGTTTATTAATATGGTGGGTTCATGAATTTTTGTTTTCAGAGCAAGAAAGGATGCTGAAATTGGTGCTAGCGGCTACCTTCAATAGCCACTAGGGTGCCATGAGTGCTCTTATCTACAGAGGTTTGGGGTTCCTCTAATTTTTAGATACTTGCAAGAGATGGAAAAACTCTCTTTAGTTTTCTTTTTGGTGACTAAGTTTTGTCTTGGTTTTTTTATGCTTCAGACCCGTAACAAGGCTGTTGTTTGGGTAACTAATAAAGCCGCTTTGAAGATGTCCACCTTTAGTTGGGTGGTCACACCCCCATCTTCGTGAGGATGGATCCCCTGCAGTAAATTCCTACTGCAGGGGCCTGTAGTGTGAGAGAAGAGGGAGAGAAGAGGATGAAAACGCAGTGTTTCACTTCATTGAAACATAGCGTTTCAATTAAATTCATCTTCTCTTCTCTCACACTGCAGGACCCTGCCCAGTGCAGGGGATCCAAGCTCCATGGCTAAGATCTTGTCTAAAGGATTTAGCTTCTGGTTTTTGTGTTTCCGGACATGGTGTAGGCTTTTGTGTTGTGTTGCTTTTTGTTATCTTGTTTTTTTTTTTTTTGAGTTTTTTGACTTTGGTATTTTGGTTTTTATTGGTGCCTCGGGGCTATTTTGGTATTGATTGAATTCAGTTTTTGGCCAAAAAGAATTGAAAATAAATTATCAATATTTATATATTTATAATTTATAAAAGCATCTAATTGAAAATGTACTTGCACTTTATAGTTAGCAAAAAGAATGAAGTCAATATCAAACTCTCAATCCTAGGGAGGAATCACTCAAACATTAGTATTACATATTTACACAATCTGTTCCACATCATCTTTAGGATGCAAAATTATCATACTGCGTCACGCTTACATAGCATAGAGGCTAGTATTGCGTGAAACATAAGCCAAACGTGCTACGCACTAGAGAACAACAGATTTTACTTTACATAAGAACTCGTTCATGTCCAGATTGACGATATTCATATTGGATTGACTCAAATCAACATATTTTGTACAGATTTTCCCTTAATCCGCTAAACTACATTACATACATTTCAAAGACCCAAAGACAAATCATAAGGTAAAAAATTTTCCTTCCTCTAAACCTACTTACAAAGAAGAGGATGGAAGATACTAAAATTAGAAATCAGAGAGGGGCAATTCTAATTACACACCCAAATCACATTATCCTCTCATCTCATATCTAAACTCCCTAGACCACATGATTTGGTCGACATATGACATTTACAAACACTTGCCGATGAACATTTATTTACAGTAGGCAAAAAGATATATATCTTCCTGTGTTTCTTCTCTTCTCCAGAGACATTCAAAACTCCTCTTCTAGTATGTGAATCTTCTATATTATGATGAATGAACTAAAATCTTCTCTTTCTCCTAATATGATCTTTTTCCGAAGATGTATGGGTGTTTGTTCTAAGCCAGAGCAGGGATGCTGCAATTACGCCTATCCCTGTCAAGGCAATCGAACCCCTCGATTCTCACTGCCGGATTGTTCCCAAAATTGGCTCGGACACAGCCTCCTTTCCTCGAGGAAGATGCCGGAGACGATGCCTGGGCGGTGGCAGTGGCCACCACTGCCGGGGCAGGAACCCGTGGAGGCGGTGAGAGCGGGTAGAATTTCTCATCCCCAAATCGAGCATCCTGAATCAATGGGTTCTCTACTCTACTTGGCGGTGACCCGCAGAAAAATGGGGGCGACGAGGCCATTTGTGTGCATGTTTGTTCTATAAAACCACAACCACCCTGCAAATAAATCCATGCAAAAGACATCAACAAAAAACACAATAGCATATATATATATATATATAGTATCTGAAAACATTGATCAACCAGCAAATTGAATCTGGATCCTCTGCATTTCTTTGTAATTGTGAGACAAAGAGATTGAATTGGAAAAATAAAACGTTGAGTTCCTAATTTTCATTAAAATTAGAAGCTCATTTCACAATTTTACCCCTCAAAATTTTCTAATTACAGAGAAATGTATGGATCCCAATTACAGAGGATCCAAGTCCAAATTCAGCAATATCTCACAAAACTAAGGAGAAATCAATGGACAAATTAAAGGTGCTGCTACCTTGGAGAGGATGAGGTCCAATGGATCAGATGTAGATTTTGAATCACATATCTCTGATTGGCAGCTGCAAGAGAAAGAGAAATAAAGTTCAAAATCAAATAAATTTGTTTCAAAGCAAAAGAAAAAAGAAAATGAAAAATAAGAGAAATGAAGGAGATGAACAATTAATTAATTAATTAATTACCTGAGATGACAACGGAATGATCTCACGGGGTGATCATTAACGGCGACGTTTAAGAGGCCAAGGCGGCGAGGTTTGGGACAAACGACAGGGTGGTATCTGCCGTTTATCTCTTCACGTGATGAAACGACGACGACGTTTTGTTGCTGAATGACGCAGTGATTCATCTTCCTTAGCTGCTATTATCAACAAAACCTAATGAATAAAAAAATACCATTAAGCTTGGACTTTAAAAAGAGATCGGAGACGTGCATAAAAATTTTGAAAAACCCAACAGTTCAGATCTGGTCAAACCAAAACAAAATTACAAAAAAAGAAATTATAATTTGAGTTTAAAAATTACGAACAACCCATCACCATCCTCTGATAGCTAATACACCTCACCTATTACGACCGACGAGATTATTATATTTAATTTTCTTTCAGATTACTCGAAAAGTCATGTAAAAAAAAATTCTGTTCATTTGAAAACCGATTCTGTTTTTTCAACGAGCGGACAAAATTTAACCTCTACGATTTCGTTATAGTAATTGAGGATGAAGTTCACAGAACAGATCTGGATACAATCAGCACACCAAAATCTGAACTCTTAATTTTTTTTCTTTTTCCCAAAACCAAAATTAGACAAGAAAAAAAAAACACAAGTTGTTATCCGGATCTCTAAATCAAAATCTTCATCGCAAAAATTTCCAATCAAATAGAAATTTAACAAAAACATCGGATCTAGAAAAAAAAAAAAGAGGAAGTACCTGTAAGAAGGTTAATTAACTGTACAGCTGCTTGTAAGAAGCGTCTGAAAGAGTCTTAAATTATTGAAAAAAAAACAGAGAAGAAGGAAATAGGAAAGCGTGAAGAAGAGAGAGACTAGGATTGGAGAAAGAGAAGAAGGGTGTGATTTATATTTTATACTGAAGAAAAAAAAAGAAGAGAGAGAAAGCGAATCGAGAAAACGAAGAGAGAGAGAGTGAAAAAGAAAAGTGAGGGGATAGATGAGGCAGAGAGTGAAGGTGGGAGATGGAAGCAGCCACACTTGGTTGAAATTTATTTAATTTATTTTTCTTTTAGATTGTTTGGAATATAATTTATTAATTTTTTAAGATTTTTGTTTTTTTTTATTAAAAAAGTAATATAAAATTGTTTCATGCGGGCGGTGCCGAGACGAGAGTGCATTGGGACTTTTGCACTCACAAAATCTTTGAATATTTTTTTAAGAGAAAATTTACTTTTTGGTCCCTGAATAATTTCTTGGTCAACGATTTAGTCCCTATAATTGTAGAAAAATTTGAACTAGTCCTTGAATTTTACACCATTGTCAATATTTTGGTCCATGAATTGTAGAAAAATACGAATCAATTCTTAAATTTTACACCCCCATCAATCTTTTAGTCCTTGAGATGGTTCTTATCTACAATTCAAAGACTAAAAGGTGTTCGTATTCAATTTATTTTTCTACAATTTAGGGACCAAAAAGTTGACAGTGGTATAAAATTAAGGGATTGGTTTGTATTTTACTACAGTTTAGGGACAAAAAGGTTGACAATGGTGTAAAATTCAGGGAATGATTTGTATTTTTCTACAATTCAAAAACTAAATGGTTGACTTAGTAATAGTTCAAGGATCAAAAAGTAAGTTTTCTCTTTCTATTTAAAAAATAATTTTAGGGTAAAAAAATCTGGAATATCTTACATCAATATCAAGCGGATCCGTTGGAAACGGGTCGTTTCGTTCTATCTTTGATGCTCACTCACTAATTAGGAGGCTTACCATAGGGTTAAGACTCGCCAATGCATGTTGACACGTGTCAGCTTTGACTTTGCTTCACAAAAACGGTAACTATTTAAGGGGTGTTTGGCAGCAATCTCATTTCAAGTCAAGTCCATTTTATAGGATGAGACGAGATTAAGTTTGAATGGGATGAGATGAAATAATGTATTGGTGTTTGGGTGATTTTAGAGAAAATGATGTTAAATAGGGTGTGAAATTATATAAAAGGGTATGTAATGATTGTGGTTAGTTGAAATAGGTTTATGGATTTTTTTTAATTTGTATAGGGGTATAAATAGTAAGAAATAGTGAAATGAGATGGTGATAATAAGATGAGATGATAGGTGTTTGGTTGTGTTTTGATTGAAATAATATTGAGATGAGATGATATTGGAAAGTGTGATATGCTATTGGAAAGCGTGAGGATGAGAAAATTTTGGATGAAGGGTTAGAGGTTAATCCAAGTGGATGAGATGATGGGCCAAAATGAAAATAATATTGGAATTATTTTTAAGAATACAATTTGGTCCATAAATTTGTACCGGTCCTATTAATCAATCCCTAACATGTGTAAATGATAACTTGGGGCTTACACGAAATCCCA
>QANZ01041110.1:116382-135002 GCA_003254925.1 Chamaecrista fasciculata | reverse complement strand
TGTGTGTGTGTGTGTGTGTGTGTGAGAGAGAGAGAGAGAGAGAGAGAGAGAGAGAGAGAGAGAGAGAGAGATGTGAGTGGAAAAGAGAATAAAAATGATGAGAAATAATAGATGGAGAGAGAAAATTATAAGTGTAATAAATGAGGGTATGTAAAATTACTATTTTGTCTAATTCTTTTTTTATATTTGTATTAAAGTATAGGTAATTATAGGTGTATAAGTAGGGATAAATTAGTAATTGTAAGAGAAAATGAGATGATGTTGTGAATGAGATGATGATGTGGATGAGATGAGATGAGATGAAGGTTCCAAAAAACACCAATCCAGTACTGTTCATCCAATCCTAGGATGAGATTAAGATTGAATGAGATTGAATTATAATCATGTGTCCCCAAACAGGCCCTTAAACTTATTGACCCAAAAGGCAATGTCAAGTTGTGAAAATACTTTATAAAGATCTAGGAGCTCTGTGTTATTTCTCTGGCATTGAAGTTCATAGAGACAACTCAAGCATCTTTATATCTTACTTAGATAAAAAGGGGTTTATGATATACTGAAAAAGTTTAAAATGAGGATTGTTCATCAACATAAACCACTATGGTCACTGCCTCACTTAGGGGTGTTCAGTGGGTTGGGCTAGCCCGCCAACCCGCTAAAACCATTGAATTTAGAAAATCCCATTGAAGTAGAGTCACTTGCAACCTTTTGAACCATGCTAAGATGCAAATTTAGATAATAAATTTTAATTATCTATCAAGTATTGGATTGGTATGCATATCACTATTGGATACCCTATCCGACCGATATCAATGGATGTACAAGGTATTCGATATTTGATACCCTGTATATATGTATATATATTAAATATAATATATTATAATTTATATCATTATATATAATATTAATTTAATATAGTTAAATATATATAAAAAATTTTATTTTAATATAAGATATTAAGTAATAGCTATCAACTATTATATATATTTATCCAATATCTATTTTTTTTAAGTATCTCCAGTATTTTGGGTATTTCGTGTATCAAGCATATTTGGATACAAATATCATAAACGAGTAAAATTAAATGGGTACTTATGCATAATTAAGAAGAAAAAACTATTATTAAAAAGAAAGGAGATCTGAATCTGGATTTGTGAATTTTAATGGAATCAAGTTCTGAGAATGAAGGGGAAATTGGGTGGTTAATATTTAGGCCAAAATGCTCGTTGATTTGCAAGGGAAAACGAATGACTGAGGTGGCCACATAAATACATAACAATAAGAATAGTATTCACAAGTGGACACTTCGTGGGGCAGTGGGAAATGGCATAAAAATTATTAATTTCCCCATTTTAGATCCATAAGAATAGTTAATTAAGATGGTATTGAACTGATTTTAATGTATACAATATATATTGTGGCCTGTGGGTCTAGGTGATATCACTGAAGAATCTCCGAGAAATAGAAAAAGAAAACATGTTGCTGAATAAATATGAAAATTTTGACAAAACTGAAGACAAGCATCTTTTCTTGTTGCTATGCTTCCCAAGAAGTGGGACACAAACAAGTTTTAATAAGGAAGTGCATGCAGATCCAATTATTCTCTATTAAACCACTCCTAAATTTAGGGATTTATTATTGATGCCTTATTATTGTATACTTTAGTGAATTATTTCAACTTTTTTTTTTTTTAATTTCGTATGAAGATCCATAACTTAAAGTAGAGAATTATAAACATAGCATGTTATATATCCTATGAATACAAATCGCAAAACAACCTGCCTTTTGTAGTTTTCTCTCTTGTATTTGACTCTTTAAATAAAAAAAAAAATCGCAAAGGATCCAGCAGTATATTCTTAAATGGAGCATCGATTCGTGGATGGTTAGTCTTTAACCTGTCAAGTTTGGGATATCATGAGAAACAAAACAATCCCAAAAGATCCAAGATTTCAAGATAAATTCAAAATCCACTTCTCTAAAAATTGAGTTTATAAATATTCACTAAAAATTGTTTATTTGGTCTGACCCAAGTTATAATGGGTAGAGTTTTAAGAAACAGACTACACCCATTGAATCGAAAATTGATTAGAGGTTCGATCCGAGTCACTTGTAAAGTTGTCTGATTCAAGAATCGAGAGAACTAGTCAAAACGTGTAAGCCTGATGAACCAACACATTTTGATTTTTTTTTAATTTTAATTATATATATTTGTACTAATAAATCAAATGTTGGGGAAGGTTGATTATGAACTTATACTTGATGAAAAAAAGTAATCATGAAATGTCACTTAATAACATTAATATTGATAAATATTATAAAAATTAATTATATTTATATTAATTCATATTAATTTATAAAACTTATATTTATATGTTAATATTATAATTGTATTTTATAACTTAATTTTGACTATTTGAATTAAATTTTATCAAATTTAGGCCTATATTATTATTTTTAATTTATTTATTTATCATTAGTCTAACTTCAATTAAATCCTAATTGAACCATTAAACTTTAAAACAATATCTTGATCGGTTCAAATGTCTTGTTTGATTTTTACAGCCTGAATGGGCATAATAAATTGCCATTTTTGCAAATACTTTTGGGCTTAGCTTTTATACAGGAATATATCCTAAATCAAAACCACCTCATAGTTCTAATATATAAATTCTATACCATATCTCAT
Source organism: Chamaecrista fasciculata (assembly GCA_003254925.1). NCBI lineage: Eukaryota > Viridiplantae > Streptophyta > Magnoliopsida > Fabales > Fabaceae > Chamaecrista > Chamaecrista fasciculata. Next base: position 132,319 of record QANZ01041110.1, on the reverse strand, counting down.
CATACCGTTTGACAAATGCAACCTCTTTTTCTAAATCCAATGCGAGTATTGGCAAAATAATAGTGATGAGCACATGCTTTGCATCCAAAGTGGTAAGTTGTAAAGAATGATGATTTTGACGTTTCTAATTGATCAATTTTGTTGACCAATTTTCATCCCAATTTCTACTATCATATTCCCAAGTATTCTACTTTTTGAGGATTACATCATTACATTAACAAACTATAAGTCAACAGGACCAATCAAATCCAAGGGCAAAGTGTTAGCAAATGGAGCAACTCGATTGTCGAGCACAAGTTGATTTTATTTTATTCTATTTTGTTTTATGATTTACGTAAACACCTAAAGGTGTTTTTTGTTGAAAAGTAAGACCAACATATTTTTGTATGTTTTCTTGATTTTCTTGATCCACATATCTTTCTTTGCAAATTGAATAGATGGAAGTTTTCAATTCATATGATATGCAATATGGGTGTTGATATATTTTAATGGGTATTTAATTGTTTATTTATTGCAACTATCTTTTGGTCCATGATGCAAGTTAAAGAATTTTATGAGGAAGAGGAAGATCTTCTGGAAAGAATTGCAACTACGTGTATGACTAAGTTACATGAAATACATGGTGCTCTCTATTTCTCAAGTCTCAACTTGCGATACGTCGCATTCAATTACATAGAGTTCTTCTCTAAACGTGTGGGTCCTAATTTTTGAAACAGAATTTGCATCAATGGATAGGGAAGAATGAGATAAGAAAAACTTCAACATCCAATTGAATACGAAAAAACATAATATATATTATCTTAGCTAATTTCTTGAAGGTCAAACTGCAATATGATAGATTAACATGTTTTGTACATCAAAGAAAAATAGAAAAAGTCATAGTTGTGGCTGAATCAAATTTCATTAGACATGCATTACTTTTTGAACAAATACTTAAAATCATTGAATACAAAATAGGGCTACAAAAGAAAACTAAATGAAGAAAAGAAAGTTAAAGGATCTCATCAAAGTTCAATGAGTGGGGTGTTTCCTAAAAGAGAGACAGCTTGGCATCTATATTCAAGATTTCTACATTTCTGATGGAAAATTTGCTCCCGCTTCAAGCTGAGGCTGGTTCAGGATCAGCAGCGGCGGCGGCGGCACGTTTCTTGGCAAAGTATTCTTCGGCACGAGCAAGATTTTTGGCAACGGATGGCTTAACCCACTTCTTGCGGCCTGGAAGCACAGTGAGGGAACAACCAACAGTCTCAAGCTTCTCCTTTGCTGATGTTGAAAAGGCACGAGCTTTTATTGTCAATTTCTTGCTTAGTTCTCCTTGACCCAGAATCTGTAATCAAAGTAAAAACAAACTATTTTTATCATCTTATCTTCTTGCATTCCTTGCATACTTTGTGTTATTGTTTCATCAAGAACAAAAATGTATGAGCACAACCAACCAGATAAACTGATTCAATCATGTCAACACAGAGCTAAAAGAAATAATAGGAAAATGAAAATAATTTTGTTGAGGTGAGAAGAAATATAACAAATTTATTTTCAGACAAGAGCCAAGTTTAGAATCTGACTCTCTTAAGCAGACTAGCTAAGGTATTATTTGTTACACATACAGCTTCTCGTGTTGGCTACATAAGTGGCTATAAATCATCAGATTACAATGTTAAATCAAAAAATAAAAGTGGGACTTACAAAGTGAATTACCAATCAACCATATATCAAGTCCAGAATCAGAGCCGCCCAATGGTAAACTTTGGTGTATGGGAGGGGGGGTTTATATTTTTGAGAGTCTTGATTGGGTGAAATTCATAAACATAGGTAAGATTAAATAGGACTCTTTGTTTAGTGGACAATAGAATTCCCCGTGATATTCATTAACTAGCCAATATACTGTATAAGCCGTTCTCTTTTCCAACAAACACCTGGGAATGTAGAGAGAGGCCAAAGTTGTATACCCTGAGGATTTGCTGGGAGTTGGAAGGAAAGGGAGTACAGAACAATCATAGATAATGTAAGATTTTATTAGTATAACATTAAGATAATCTTGACAGAAACTTAATTTTTATGGCACAATTATGAGAAATTCATCCTATTAAAAGTCAACCAATGGTGTAAGTTTGAGTTAAGTTTACAATTGTGCCGAAGGAACCTAATCCATATACACACACAAGCACAAACTACATTGATGATGTTCAAACCACATTGAAGAACTGTTAGACCTGCTGACTATGAAAGAAAAAGTGTGATAAAAGAGGGACACCCATGGCCCAATGCAAATAAGGCCAAGTCATGTGGGACAGAGAAGAAGGATGAGCTGCACAAAGGACAGAAAAGGAGATCAAAGAGAGGACTGCTGCATAACAAACTTTTCAGGATGGCAAGGGTGTGCGAGCTGTGCTATATATAGTGTGGGTTGTTAGGGGTTTAGGCAAGGAAAATATCAGGGAAATTTGCATTGGGAGAATACTGGCCTCTCGAATGCTAGGTACCTTTATGCTTTTCTTCCGTGTTGGTTTTTGAGTGCTTTATTGTTCTTGCTCTTAGGTGTTCTACGTTTCTATGAGTGTTTTCCTAGTGAGAATCTGCTGTAATAGCCCATTGTCCAGTAGAGAGTGGTATTCCTACAATATTAAGGAAGGTTCTATCCAGAACAATTTATTTCATTTTATTATTTTCAAATCACCGAGACATGCACCAATAGTTCATATGTTCGATCTTCCATACATCAGAAATTGCATATCATGTCCCAAAAATACCAAAAAAACTTAGAAAACCGAGCTACAATGTTGGAAATACTAGTTTAGTTGAAGCAGAAGGAGGCTTGTGATGAATAGTTTTTAGAGTAGTAAAAGGCCAAAAACCACACATAATAGAACTGATTTCAGAAAAGCGTGAGTAACAAAATACTTAAAGAACATTGGCATGTGAATAAATCAACAAGTTATCTGTACCTTCAAAGGAAGTTTCCGGTCTCTACCAGAGGGGTTAATTACCCCCTTCTCCTTCAGAGTCTCTAAAGAGACCTCTTCTCCATCCTGAAATCCAGCACCTTCTATATCCCTCAAATTTACATGGACATATTTGGGTAATCCAGCATGCATACCTTTATCAAACAAGAATATCAAGGGGCATCCCATGTCAACAAAAGGCTCTTAAAATGGTAAGAACACTTAGAACACTTCATATATAATAATTTTTTTACACTTAAATTGGTGTGTCATATGGGTATTCCTATTAAACATAGACATTGACAAGGATACATGACATGACACAGACATGGACACGGGCAAATCAATGCGCTAAGTTCTTGAAATTACATGACACAACACGACATATATGTATATATAAATATTCATAAATCTAGATGAAATTTTCAAAAATTAAAATATATATTCATGAAATATGCTACATTTGTCAATTTGTTCTATTTTTCATTGTATTGAAGCAACAAAAATAATTGAATTCGACACTCATGGACATGCGTCGAGCATGTGTCCTATCATGTCATATGTTTGTTGAACACGGACACGTATTAGACACAGTGACACTCGCTCAAAATGAAGTGTTCGTACTTTATAAAAGGATTATGTATACATAAGCATGAAGCATCAACTATTATATGAAAAATATGTCCAAAAGGTATATAAATCAATATCATGTGACTAAATCATGTAATTGAACATTTCTATAAGCATCGATAATGAACTATACTAATCTTTTATCCAGACTATGGCCGTTTGAGTGATAGAGTGAGATAGAGTTTCATAACAGGCTCTTTCTTTCCTATGCTATTTTGTTACTTCACAGTTAATACTTTTAACTTACATTGTGAAGTCTGGCTTGAGAATGATTTGAGTCCGGATAAAATAGTCCGTATTCTAATTGTATAATAACCAAGTTTATACAGAAAAATGTCAGGTACAATTTGTACGGAAGGAATGAAGGGATTATTGCCAGTAAATTGAGGTTCACAAACATAGTTGGTCAAAGGGTCATTTTAGTCCTAAATGTATGCCTTAATGTTTATTTTGGTCCATTTTGTTTCAAAATATTCAAATTGGTCCTAAATGTTGGCAAAATATTTCATTTTTGTTCTAAATATTGGTAAAATGTTTCATTTTGGTCCCAAACTATTAAATTTGATCATATTCTCTAGTCTTTCATTTCAAGTTCAAAGGAATTATTAAGAGAAACTCGTAGCTCTAAATTTGTTGCATTCAGATTTGAAACGAGAGAGATATGATCAACTTTGTTTGTTTGACCATGAAAATCGGTATACTTTTAGGACCGATTTGACCTCGTTTGTTGACGACCCCAACTGAATAGAAAAAGTACCCTATGAGAGAATAATACGTAGCTCTAAACTCGTCACGGTTGAACTTGAAACAAGCCATATTCAATAGTTTGGGACCGAAATGAAATATTTTGCCACCATTTTTAGGACCGATTTGAACATTTTGACACATAATGAACCAAAATGAACATTAAGGCATACATTTACCACCAAAAATACTCTTCAACCAACATAGTTTAACCTAATTTCAGCAAAGCATCATAGTATCAAGGTACTACTAGTAATCAAGATTGAAATTCCAAGAGACATAACCAGAATTGAATATAGATAGCAATTAACAGTAATTAACAACAGGCATTACCTCCCGCAATTCCTCTCAATTTAGGGATTCGTCGATATAGTGGCATCTGACCACCTTCAAACCCTTTCATAACGCCAGGTCCTGATCGCGATTTCTGGCCTCTCATACCGAATCCACAACTAGCGCCTTGTCCTGCCGATATACCTCGTCCCTTTCTCTTCGCTTTCTTCCTCGAACCAGGCTGTGGACCCAAATTATCGAGACGGAATCGATCGGTGGAAATGGTAGCGATAACAGGAGAAGCAGAAGCCTGGTTGAGAATGATAAGAGGCCTTTTTCCTCTGCTGTTTTGGTGGATTCTTAGAGACGGAAAGCTGCATGGTTTTGACTCTAAATCTTTCAAACTTCCCTGAAATACTGCAATTTGTGAGGATGAAGAAGTAAACGCGAAACGGTGATACGAGGATTGTGAGAAGAAATTACCTTGAATGGAGAAGAAAGAGAAGGAAGTTTTGCGGGCTTGATGGTCAATGAAGGCGAAGAAAGAGAAAGAAGAGCTGCCATGGATATGTGAAGTGAAGGTATGTGTATGCTCTGAGCTCTCACTCTTCAGCGAACAAGAAAACTTTAAACGGATAGGATAGGTTTTTTGGATTTTCTTTTTCCTTTTTTTTTTTTCTCATTTTCATTTTTTGTCAAATTGTACTTTTGGTCTTATATCTTTACAAAAAATTTTAAATTGGTCTCATAACTTTTTTGTTGTACTTTTGGTCCCATATATTTTCCTCATGTTGCAAATTTGATCTCGTATCATTTTTGCTTTCATATCTTTTGGTCAAGTTGTAGAATTAATCTTATATCTTTATAAAAAGTTCTACTGTTAACCACATTTGACCCAAAAATATGTGACTAGTTCATTTAAAGATATGATACCAACTCTACAATTTGACATAAAAATATGAGACAAAACATACAATATGGGACCAAATCTATAATATGATAAAAAAAATATGACACCAAAAGTTAAAAAAAATTGTAAAATTAAATTAAGACCTAAATAAAAGTACTCAAAAGATACGACATCAAAAATACATCAAAATATAATTAAATTGAGATCTGAACAAAAACTATAGGATAAAAACTATACTTTGTTCTCAATCTTTTGTCGTTAATGTTGTATTATAGGGAACCGACCCGAAGTGCTCCGGTTGGACCGTGTTTTGTTCACCCTTACTCAAATATGTAATAATAAGTGAGTTGACAAAGAAAGAGAGAAAAATTTGCATTCTTAGTCACAAATTGGAGATAAATTGATAAATATAAAATCACATTTCAGAGACCAAGATGGAACAAATGTGAAAGTCTGAGGAAAAAAGTAAACCCAAAAATAGTTTTTATGACCAAAATGAAACTTACCCCATAGTTTGAGGACCAAAAATGAGTTTCAACCTTGGTAGAAATTGACGACTAAGATGCAATAGATTAAGTTGTAACAAAATCTCAAGTACCCTGATGATGAGAAGCTCAGGTACCTACAATGAAATTCGTAAAACCACACAACAACAATGTGAAATTTAGCTATACCACATATACCTTTTATGTGATTTATCCAAAATAAAAAAAAAAAAAAACATAGACACATAAAAAGTTCCTATCAATTACTTAGTATGTTCTCGAGTTAGGAGTTTGTTTGATTTTGTTTTAAAAACATTTTTTTGTCTCTAAAAAATAAAAAGTAAAAAAAAAAAAAACTGTTTTGTTGACAAATATTTTGTATTTGATTTTAAAATTCAAAAGATTGCATGTTATTTTTAAAAGTTAAACTATAAACATCTTAAAGATTCTTGAAACTTTGAAAACAAGTAAAATGCGGTGATGTTATTGTAATGTTAGTGATACTATTGTAATATTAGGGAAACAAAAAATACCATGGCATAATCGTAATTTAATCTCCTTCCTTTTTCTCTGCATTACTGAACACAAATGAAAATCATGGTAGAGCTTTGTTTTTTAGGGAGTTTTAGTCGCTTGTTTTAAAAAGGCATAATCAACACTTTCTCAATTTCCTTTCACGTTTCAGAAATGCTTTCAAGTTTCAATAACTTAGTGAAAAAGAAAAGGTCAAAGGGTCATTTTGGTCCTAAATGTGTAAAATAAAACAAATGTGAAAATTTTCTTTGGTGACAAACATGAGAATTTTTTAAAATTTTTGAAATATGATGAGAGTGATAATCAATTCACCACAACAAAAAAGAATTTTAAATTTCCTATAATTTGTAATAAATTAAAATCAACCCAATATATTAAAGCACATTAAGATGCATAGCCCCCAATCCCCTTTTTAGTTGCCCCAATTCGAGATACAAGTTTTCTCTTAGAAAAGATTACAAAATCTGATTCAAAATTCAAAAGTAAACTGCTCTATGTCAAGCTTTGGGCACGTCTTAGCACCCACAAAAATATCTATCATATTTCACAATCTTGGAGTTGATGCTTCAAGATTTGGGCTATCTTTAATCCTTAAATGTGATCTGCAAAGTAAATCAAGGATGATATAAGTTCAAAATCTTAGTTGAAATGCTGAAATATCATCAAAATAATTCCACAAGTCTCCCTAAAGTTAGACTCATCAACTCTCCCATGACTAAACCTTTACTTGTTCATAAAGCAAATAATCAAAATTAGCATCAAACCAAAGCAAGAGATGAAAACAACTTAACAAACAAATTTAAAAGTTAGAGAAGCTAGCTTCTAGCCTTCAAAAAACATCCCCTAAAATTATAACTCATCAAGCCAAGAATGTCACTAAGAATCACAGTATTGCTCAAGCTAAGATTAAAGAGTCACACAAAGAGAATATAATCAATAACAAAGTCTAGATAAACTCCTCTCTCAAAACAGTCATTGAAAAGCCTTTTTAACCATTTTTGGTGTGCCATTTATTAATTCCCTAAGATGTCATAATCCTTTTGATGCGAAAACATCTATTTTGACAGTGTACCCAATTAATTAGATTTTGACAAGCCTTAGAGGGCTACTAGCCTACTCATAATCCACTTGGGGACTCATGCATTACCACTTTTTTCGTCCCTTTATTTTTCTTTATTATTTTTTTCTATTTTTCAAGGCACTTTGTACCTTGCTGGACAGAGGAGTAATCAACACAAATTTTTTTCGTTTTTTTTTTTTCCTATTTTTCGGCTATTAAGAAACATGATTCAAGAGAAGAGCAAACTTAGACAAAGTTATTGAAAGCGTTCTAAAGTGTGACTACAACAGATTATTTAGCACACAAGTTGATATTTCAATATTATGCACGTGTGTGAGATTCAGGATCCAATTCTCAAAGTGATAAGACATAATAAAAAGGGGATGCTTTAGGAAGAACAAAAACCACACTCTAACTAGAAAAAGCTAAAGTTAATTTGAGTATCTAATGCTTTGGAAAGACCTTTGAAGTTGGAGAAAGCTTCCTGAAACATGAAAGGAAAACAAGAAATGGCTGATTATGCCTTTTTAAATAGGGCAACAAAACAAGTGACCAAAACTCCCTTAAAAACAAAGCCCTACTAATCTAAGGCTAACCAAAATAACCATCAGAGAGTGCTCAATCAACCACATTAGAAAAAATTAAAATTTTTCAGCATAAACCAACAGAACAGTAGCATTTACAAATTCAATAAAACAGAAAAACCAGCAAGAAGAGCAAAAATAAAACAACTCAAACAGCTTAAAACAAAGTCAGAATATAGAACACCCTCCCACCACTGAATATCACACTGTCCTTAGTGTGGACAGAAAAAATTGAAACTAGAAGAAAAGAGAAGAGGCTGAGTTAATCTCCCCTGATTTGTTTTCTCGGTCCCGGGTGAAAATTCTGAACAAAAAAGGGGATCTCTCTGCGAACTCCTTGTAGACTTCAGATGATTCTTTAAGTTCTGCAATCTCAGCTTCTAAAGCCTTGATTTTGCTGTCTCGCTCTGCTATTTTTTCTTTTAGCTCTTTTAATTCATCTTTGCTGGAGGCCGAAGGTTGAGAGGAGGATGGAGCTTGAGATGGTGAAGGGGAAGGTTCTCCTCTCCTGAATATTCTTTCATTCATTGGTGCAATAGGGCCTGCAGGGACAAAAGAAAAAGAACTGTCGCTCTCACGACAGAGTAAGCCCATAGTGTCTAAACAATGGAGGTCAAGGGGCTCCATGTAAGTCACAGAAAAATCATCAAGATTATCCAAAGACACCAACTTATCATTCACAGCAAAAAGAGTAATGAAAGGACCAAGAATGTTAAACCTCTTACATGACACAGCATTTTGAAACTGGGTAGCCAACCAATAGCCTAAATTTATTTTTTTTTTGTTGAGCAAACTCCACAATAAGAACAATTCAGTTTTATTAACAATGGCGGAGTTGTCTTTCCTATAAGAGAAAGAATAGGCTAAGAATCTATGAATTAACCTAAGACATGGGTTAATTATGAGGTTGGCCTTTGCCTTAGATGGGTTAAAGTCAAGGTTCTCCATCCCTGTGAGCTCTTTATAAACTACCTTAGCATCAAAATTAGAGGGGAAATCATAAGGATAGTCTAAGTATTCAGGACATTCCATCTCTTCCTCTGTGAAAAAACCAAGTTTTGAATTGAAATTATTGACAGAAAGTGTGAAATTATTCTTTAGTAGCTTAAATCTAATAGTTCCATTTTTGTTCAAACTAGATTTGTCAGGACTATCAAATTCTAGCACTTTCATAAAAATCAATTAAAAGCTCACGAACAGCAGGCATTTTAATCCTAACAAAGATCCTCCAGCAACTAAAATCTAACAATTCCAGAATGTCATCTTTGATTCCCAGTTTGTCTAGACTTTCATTGTCAAGGAATTTACCCGCAGGGAAGGTTGAGAGATTCACTTCCCTTCTGACTACTGCCTTTGATTCCCAGTTTGTCTTCTGACTACTCCAATCAGCGACTAAATTCAGAGGTGCTTGACGGAACAGGGCCTCCGTCGTTTTCACTGAGGATCGCTGCTTGAATGCTTTGACGACGGAGCAACAGTGTCCGACGGTGGAGAAGGCGAACGGCGGCTTTGATGGCGGTTGAAGGTTCTGCACAGTGACGGTGGCGCTACGAACTTGACGGAGCTATTACAGATCGAACTGACAGCGACAGGTACGGAGGCGCGGCTCACTCTGTCGTACAAAGGAAGACGAAAACGAGACGAAAGCCAAGCAACGAGCAACAGAGCGGCAAGGTCGTGCGTGGCGGCGTTTGTGTGTCTTTCTGGAGCTGACCGGCGACAGAGTCGACGGTGCTGGGTGGCGGCAGCGGCGGCAGATGAATCAGATAAAACAGCTCTTGCCGAATCGAAGCTGGTGCTGCGATCTTGTGCGGCGTTTTCTGCGATTTTGTCCAAGCGTTGATTTTTGGGGTTCTTCCTGCGAAAAATGCCTTCTCCAGCTTTTTTTTTTTTTTTATTTTTGTTAATAAATAATAATGACAGACTTGATAATTATAATAATAGTGATGCTAGATAAATTCATAGCAAAGGCAGAGTTATTATTTACTCCCTAGATCGAATAATTTCTCCATCTTTTCCCTGCTCAAAATTTTTAGAGGAACAAAGCTTTTGATTTGTTCCCCACAGACGGCGCCAGTGATGAACCAGGATTTGGCCGGGGGTCGTTTCCCAGTTCGCTGCAAGATTTTCCTGCAAGACAATGAACCACAGGGGGGTTCCCCTGTGATTCACCTCCGAAGCTTAAGTTAGTAAGAGTATAAGCTAACATGAGTAGCGTGTGAGTAATGAGTTACGTACCTTTCATAGGGTTACCACCTTGTATTTATAGGCTTATTGAGGAGAGTCCCCAACAAACCAACTTCCTTGATTGTAGAAGAGATATTTTGAGTGATATGGGAGGTGAATCATTGGGCCAAGGGCCTCTTCTGCCAATTGGGCCTCCTAATTATTGGGCCTATTATCAATCTAATTCCTTGGTAATGAATTTATTTCCTTTTTGGTATATCCAAATTAAGAAATTCATTTTGCACTTGCCATGATTATAAGGTGAATTTAATATTATCTTGATATTACTAAGTAAACTATTTTACAAGTTCAGACCAAAAAATGTTGATTGCCCTTTAGATATGAACTTCTATTTTTATCGAACATATTATTAATTCGCGTCAGTCTAATATATTGCATCCAATGATATTCGATTTTGTTCTGTTTAAACTATTACATACACATCAATAAATTTAACTACTCGATTGTGAAGGGATCTTAACTACAAAACAAGCATGTCAAATACAAAAAGTTAAATTGTATGCTTCCAATAAAAAGTCAAAATTTTCATGAAATTTCAATAAATTGTATGCTTCCAATTAAAAGTTAATTCACGTTCATTCTTTTTCAGTGACTGACAACTAAGATAACCTTTTATAGCCGATATATGTATGCATTATATTACTAACCACATAAATTTTTTAGTATTGAATACACCTTTATTAGACATCTAAAATAAAGTAAATAATGAATTGAAATAAAATATTAATAGTATTACCATTTTTATCGGGTGAATTCAATATTCATTGCTATTAACAATTCTAAAATTTAAGTTTAGAGTCAAAGTCATTACGAATTAATGTGGGATGTAGATAATAAATTTGCAGTGCGTATAGAGATGAACGCATAGAATCTCAGATCAAATTATATCATATATTTTAGAACAATAAACCAAATTAGTATTATATATATTAGAATGGAATTGGTAATCCATTATTTATGTACTACATATGTTAGATGTCAAAACATAATAACTTCCAAATCAATTTAATTGATTGGCGTTGATATATGATGAAATTAGTACAATGACACCATTTTTTAATGAAATTTAAACAATCAAATTAGAGGATGTGCTTCTGACTCTTAAAATACATTTAGCTATAACTGCACGTAATGGATAAAAAATCAACATTAAGTGTAGTTATGTCAGAATTTTTTTTTAAATAAAAAACTTATTCTGTAAGTAATGTTGAGGAAAATCGTGGCATATGATATATGTAATATTAGGAATGTAGATAAAATAATTCATTGTTGTAAAGTAATTTAATTTATATATATTAGTACAAAATTATCAATACATATATGAAAAACGTAAATGACCCGATTTGTAATTACGGAATTCCACAATGGCAAAGCACTAATTTTATTTGGTAATTAATTATGTGGAATATAGGGATATATTATTTTGCGAATCTCTTTTGACCGCAATTTGGAAAAAAATCAAAAAAAAAAATTAAATTGGTTAAAAAAATCTTTGATGAGGACTTTAAACAAGGATAATTCTTGAAAGTTATGAGTTGATGAAATTCTCTAACTTTAACTTTTATGAACGTGACATAAGCATCTAATCAATTTATTAGGTAATTGTAAAATGTATATATGTATATATTCATAGATGAGGCTAAGAATTTCAAATTAAGGTAATAAACATAATAATAGAATGACGGTGGCATATGATTGATAGCAATGTTGTAATTCTCATATTTGGTTGCATTAATGTATAGTTACTATAATGCCGCAAAATCGGTAAAATAAAAAAAAAGGCAAAAATTTTAATGATATCATTCAAATACATTTTCCAAGGCGACAGATTGGATATAGGATTAGTTGAAGTAAGATGTTTAACACCATCAATTTTGTATGAGAATATTGTGTTTTAATATTAATTGACTTTTTTTTAGGAATGATTGTTTTAAGAGTTCAAAATTGGTTACATACGAAATTGTCATTAATTAGTCACGCCTCACATCTAACCAATTTAAATTTACGTGTATGACATGTGTTATTGTGTAACTTATCAACGTCTAATTCAACAAAATCTTTCTAAGGAGTAATCCGTGTTTTCTCTGTAATGGCTTGCATTTCGGTTCCATATCCATCAAGGTATACTAACAAGTCCACTTCGTTTAGGATTATAATTTTAATGAAATTCATATGTGATACGTTTGTTTTGTTTGAATTTTTCAGTGATTCCATTACTGCTACATTTTGTTTTGGTAATTACGAGTTACCAAACGATATGATGCACACAATCATGACAATGTTAACGACGGAGGAACTTTATGAAGTCCGACTTGTGTGCAAAAATTAGGATAGTAGTGTTCGTGACAAGGATTTTGCGCTATTTTATAATAAATTTTCTAAAGCAAACAAAGAATGTCATCTGCTTACTATCGATTTTGGTCCTTATCTTAAACCTTATAGGATGTTTATTACTATTTCCAAGAGGTACATAAACAAAGAAAAATGGCAACAAATTATTCCACGAGTAGGATTTCGTGAATCAGTGAAGTTGGTTGTTTTAGGATCAATTGATGGTATAATTTATTTGCAATCCGATCAGAGCAAGTCCAGTCCTTTTTTGTCATATGCAATCCGGTTACTGGTCAAACCATCAAAGTAAAACCTCCTACCAATGAAGTTGATAACCGTAAGTGTATTTTATTTGTTACGCTATGAATACGTCTTTTACATTCTATGTTCCATATGTAAATAAATGATGTATCTTATATATAAAATTGTTTCTTTGATAATATGCAGACTTCGTTAGAACTTCCTTTGCATACAATGCCAAGATCAAATCATTTGTTATTATATTCATGTGGAAGACATCTGGCAAGTCAGATCAAGCATGGTTGACTACCTTCTCAACTACGAAACGTAGTTGATCTAACGAAGATGTTGAATATGATAATAAATATTTATTTTTTTTCATAAAGAAGTTTAAAATACAATGATAAAAACGTATAATACGAAATTATAACAAATAGAAGCATTAATTATCATATAGTTTTTATGTATGTGATCTTACCATATTTCATAATGTATTTTAGGGACATTTTAGGGCATTTTATATTCATTTGGGATTCATTTGCATGCCTTTATGTCCTTTTATGATGAAATATGATGCCTTGAAGTTTGATGATTATTTGGACTATTTTGTGATTAATTGAGTGGTTTTCTCGGGTTTAATCTTTATTACTTGATTGATCCTTTTTATCCTGAGAGTTCACTTAGTTTCTCGATGTTCTTGATAGGTTTTAATGAAGTCCAAAGTGCTGAATTACTTTGAGGAAGGCTCAAGGATGTTTGGAGACGAGTCAGGGACCAAACTGAAAACGAACTAAAGTTGCTGGAAAAACCGCCGCCGGAACCGCCGCCACGTATAGCCGCGGCGGGTTCGCGAAAATTTTTAATTAAACAGGCTCAAGCCCGATTTGGATGATTCAGACCTAAATTTCTTTGGGGAAGCGCCGAAGATAGCATATCTAGAGGGTCTAGAGGGCAGAGAGAGGCTACACACTACTTGAGAGAGAGTTTTACACATTCCGTATCCCGGTTAGCAATTCGGTTTATCGTGTGAAGCTTTTCTTGAGATCATGGCAGCAGATTCTGAAGTTATTCATCTGTTAACCATGAGCGGCTAAATACTCATACCCGGAGGAGCATTGGAGCAAAGCATGAACTAGGGTTTCGTCATTAGGGAGTTTTTCTCACACTAGAATTAGGATTTACTTTATTGTTCTTGAATTCTAGTTGAACCTGAGAACTTTTTGGTATTCTGATTCTTGATTAGGAACTTGGATTTATTGTTTGATTATATCTTGATTGTAACCCTTGAGTTTACACTAGTTTGGTTATAATTATAGATATATCGCTTTGACAATGTTTATTGTTATAAAGATTATGGTTCTTGATCTTCGTTTATCATCAATTGAATGAGGTTTTCAATAGTTGTTGTGGATCTATCTTGTTTAAGGTGTTTGCATGATAGGGTTGTTAATCTAGGTCATTAAGTTGTTAGTGACTATCTTAGGATGATTTGTGTGGGAATACTCCATTTATCTTTATTAGTAATGATTGCCTAATCCAATTGCTCTGTCGGGTGTTTTCTCAATTTGGTTAATCTATTCGTATTATTATTTCTTTCAATTCAATCCTTTAAATAAAAAACACAAAAACATTTATCGCTTTATTTAATTATCGTCTTAGGTGTTAGAAAACAATCAAAGAACAAAATTTCTGTTGCTTTCTCCCAATTAGTGATAATTTGGTATTGTTTGCTTTTAAACTTTGCACAAAAGTTCCTCGAGAGATCGACTCGGATTGCACCACTATAGTGCATTTTATTCCGATATTTTGGCCACCTAGCGACGGGTGCGGTCAGTATGTGTTAATTAATCATATGATGTTTATATTAAAATATATCTAATTATAAAGCATCAATAAAAAACAAAAAAACAAATAATATGATATTCATCTAAATATTATGTACGTATTATTTAAATAATTTAGTAGCAGAAATTTTTAAAGATTAATTATATTTAAATAATTTATAAGCAGAGATATTAAATAATTAATTATTATTTTTGAATTGAACATACCATGATATTTTAACCTCAAATAAGTTACATCTAGAAAAATCGCATGTACATTCAAAAAATGCTCTTAAAACAAATATATCATGAATATTTACAACAAATTCATAATTTCATAACCACATTTTAGTTCATAGAATAATGTTCTTAAAGAAATTACATAAATCAATGGAATAAATATTTGCTATATGAAAAAAATCATAGAACATCACCCGTGCATCGCACGGGTCCAAAACTAGTAATTGTTAATACTCATGCTTATTTTTATGATAATAAATCGGGATAGTCTAATACTAATAAATTACATCTCAATTACCAAATCACTACTTGTCTATTAAAGTTTGAATAAAGAGTACAATAGAATGTAACTCTTTGTGTTATTTATAATTTCTCAAGTCAATTTCTATTTTCTTATTTTTATAAAAAATAAGATTGTAACACTCGTGACGAATCTAAGTGCAACATGTAGAAATTTATTGGACTTATGAGATATTCACAAATATTATGATCATATTAGTCAAGGTTATTAAAACTGGACCGGACATTAGATCAGTCCGAGTCGTCTTAATAACCTGCCAGACAAAGAACCGGACTGAATCGGAGTCAAACCGGTTGAACCGGTCCTGATTTATTATTTTATTTTATTTTATTTTTTTGATTTTTTTGGTCTTTTTTTTATAATTATGGGTAAAATCTTAGAGAATTTTGATTATGAACCAAAATTTGATAGAGAAAGTGATCATAAAATGTCACTTGATGATATTATATTGATGAACATTATGAAAATTGATTATCTTTATATTAATTCATGTTAATTTATAAAAATTGTATTAATATATTAATGTTATAATTGTATTTTGTAACCTAATTATGAATATTTGAATTAAAATTTTATCATATATAGGTTTTTTT